>PVJI01012451.1:0-51646 GCA_004026765.1 Micronycteris hirsuta | reverse complement strand
CTCTTTGCAACAGCATGGATGGAACTGGAGAGCATTATGCTAAGTGAAGTAAGCCAGGCAGTGAGGGACAAATACCATATGATCTCACCTTTATCTGGATCATAATCAGCAAAAACAGAAAGCAAGCAAAACATAACCAGAGACATTGAAATTAAGAACAGTCTAACAATAGCCAGGGGGGAGAGGGGAGAGGACAATGGGGAGAATCACTGTAGAAGACACATGGACAGAACTAAGGGGGAAGGGGGAGGCTGGTGGGGGAGGTGGGACTGGGGGAGGGGGAGGGTAAGGGAGAGGATGCAAATAACCGTTATTGAACAACAGTAAAGTAATTTTTTTAAAGATTTTATTATTATTTTTAGACAGAAAGGAACAGAGGGAGAAAGAGAGGGAGAGAAACATCAATATGTGGTTGCCTCTCATTTGGCCCTCACTGGGGACCTGGCCCACAACCCAGGCATGTGCCCTGACTGGGAATTGAACTGGGACCCTGTGGTTCCCAGCCTGCGCTCAATCCACTGAGCTACACCAGCCAGGACACAATAAAGTAATTTTTAAAAAAAGGGAAAAAAAGAACTTATACGACTCCACTCCAGGAAGACAAAAAAAACAATTAAAAAAGGGGCAAAAGACTTGAACAGACACTTCTCCAAGGAGAGCATACAGAGGTTCCAGAGACATATGAAAAGATGTTCAACATCATTAGCCATCAGAGAGATGCACATTAAAACCACAATGAGATACCACTTCACACCAGTCAGAATGGCCATCATCAACAAAGCAACAGATAACTGTTGGAGGGGATGTGGAGAAAAGGGAACCCTACTGCACTGTTTGTGGGAATGCACACTGGTGAAGCCACTGTGGAAAACAGTATGGAAGTTCCTCAGAAAACTAAAAATAGAACTGCCTTTTGACCCAGCAATTCCACTACTGGGATTATACCCTAAGAACCTTGAAACACCAATTCAAAAGAACCTATGCACTCCAATGTTCATAGCAGCACAATTCACAATAGCCAAGTGCTGGAAACAATCTAAGTGCCCATCTAAAATGAGTAGATCAAGAAATTATGGTACATTTACACAATGGAATTCTACACAGCAGAGAGGAAGAAGGAGCTTATACCGTTTGCAACAGCATGGATGGAACTGGAGAGCGTTATGCTAAGTGAAGTAAGCCAGGCGATGAGGGACAAATACCATATGATCTCACCTTTAACTGGAACGTAATCAACCAAAACAAAAAGCAAGCAAAACATAATCAGAGACATTGAAATTAAGAAGAATCTAACCATAGCAAGGGGAGAAAGGAGTGGGGACAATGGGGAGAAGCCTTTTTAGGAACCACTATAGAGGACACATGGAGAGAACCAAGGGGGAGGAGGGAGGCAGGGAAGGGAGGTGGGGTTGGAGATGGAGGTTGGGAAGGCAGGGGAGAGGATGCAGACAACTGTAATTTAACAACAATAAAGTAAAAAAAATACTTGTACATATGAATCCTGTATGGTAGGCCAACTAATGTCACCCCAATAAATTCAATTTAAAAAGCACCAGCTATTAGCACTACAAACACAGGTCAGATGTAGTAAATCCAATAATGACCAGTGAAATGTAGTGTCAACCATGAAACCAGGCAAAATTTATGATGGATATGTACAATTCAGTTAAAACAGAATAAACTCTTTTAATGTAAGACAAGACAATGCAAGTAAATGTTAAGTGGTGGAACAGATGCTAAAAGCAAGGATATTAGTGATATAAGAATATCAATTCATTCTTCGATCATTCATTGACTTCCAACAAAGGTGTTTGCCCTGGAATTTGGCTGCAAAAGAGTCAGTGTGTGCCTTCCAAGAGCCCAATGGAGGTGGGGCCCTAGTGTGGGTAAACACAGAACTCCAGACTTCTCCTAGCAGTGATATATAAAGGAATAACATGCCGCGGCTGGTGTGGCTCAGTCGATTGAGTTCCAGCTTGTAAACCAAAGGGTTACCAGTTCAATGCCCAGTTAGGGCACATGCCTGGGTTGTGGGCCAGGTCCCCAGCAGGGGCACATGAGAGGAAACCACACTTTGATGTTTCTCTCCTTCACTTTATCCCTCCCTTCCCCTCTCTAATACAAAATAAATAACTAAATGAATAACAAACTACCAGGTACGGAAGCAGAGGAAGGAAATGCCCTCAGAGACCTTACAAGATGCACATCCTGTTGCATGCAAAGTATATGGGCCAAAACTTGCCTGTCTGTCTGGGGAGAAAGTTTGAAGAAGCAGAGAGAGGCCTCCTCAGGGCTGCAGTCCTTCCTAGGCTATAACATGGAGAAGATCACCTAAAACTTTAGTTATCTTGTAAGTAACTTACCCAAGTGTCCTAACAGGTTCCATTTTAATTTTATCAAAAGCAAGGCAGGGATCCTTTGTCTACACTTGTCCAGTGCCTACTGAGTGTCAGGCACAGAGTGTCACATAAACAGCCTCTCTCCCTCTCTCTTACTGACTGCACCAGGCTTTACTACCCACTCCCTACACTCTTTCAAAATGTGATTAAAGAAAACCAGAAAGTTTCTAATAATTCCCAGTCCTTATGCTAAAAAAAAGTCATGAGACCTGAAGCTCCAACCCCAACTTCAGTTCTCATGGGTAAGTCAGGTTGGGCTCCTCCTCAAGCACTGGTTTGTATTCTTTTAGTGTCTACTTCTTCAGGTGAATCTCATTAACTGCTGTAATTTCATGCATTCATCTCAAGGCCCTGGAGCACCCTGTGCACCTTAAACACATCAGACATAAAGCATACAAAATCAATTCAATTTCCGTCTTTCCACATGGTGAAAAATCAGCCACTTATAATGGAACCCTGATGTGTCTGTCTCAAACCCTCTAAAGACCACCCCTTGGGGGGGAAAAACACCAATGCAATAGTCTCACAGATTCAGGAATTAGGATAGAAGGAAGGAAGGAAAAAAGAAAAAGAGAAAGGGAGAAGGAGAGAGAGAAAAGTGGATTATCTTTTTTTCTTCCTAATTCATTATTCCAGCCATGCAGAAATGGTGGATAGTCCGAGACTACAATTTCTTTTCTTTCATGAGAAGCTAGAACTCCAGGATGTGTTGTGACACTTCCCAATGTCTAAATGTTGACATATTTTCACATTCACACTACTGTACTAGCCAACATCACCTCTGCAACAAAAAGTGTCTGTGCAAAATCAGCCCAGGTTTTTAATGGGCTTACCCTATGCAGTTTGTCTTCCCACCACCCCCAAATCTAAGGCCAATTGTCAGCTGCCATACATGCTCTAAAATGTAACCCATTTAAATACATATGTATAGAGGAAGATGGCGGCAAGACAGGTGGGAGCTGAGCCCACTCCCTGCTGCGCACGGGTGAAACACCTAGCCAATCTTCTGAGAAACAGACTGAACAGCCAACAGTACCCCAGCATATATGAAGATTGAAGACCTAAACTGTATAGGACATAGAAAACTCAACCAAGTAGGTGGACACTCTAAACACCAAAATACCTGCTAGAAGAGAAAAACCACCAACAAAGGAACCACCAACAGACAAGAATAGAAGAAGGTGAAGGAGGGAGTGGAACCCACAATAACCTCAAACCAGGAGTGACCAGGAAATACAACCAATTGATGGAGAAACTACCCACAACAAACAACTGAACAAGAGTGAGAGAGATGCCTCAAAACCTTGTTCAGAAAAAAGAATCAGCTTCAACAGAACCTGTCCATACCTACACAACAGAATGCAAGGTGTGGTGGATGAAGTTACCCTCAGTAAACCAGTTGGAGCAAAGGGCCCACCAAAGAAAGACCCAACAACAATCAAAACTCAAAGACATACAGAGAGCCAATATGAATTACAGTCCAAGACCAGTGAGCTCAGGAGATTAAGGAGACTGCATCACTGAATCTCAAAGGTATCCTATCATAGAAGTTCATACCATAAGCACAGGGAATCAGAACAGATCAATTTAAGAAACAGAGGCTAACAAGAAGAGTCTCACAAACAATGGGAATACAATAAAAATCCCAAATGAAAGGAAAGTAGGGAGACCCAGAAAGAATGATTAATGAAACAGAGGCAATAAACTATCAGATATTGAGTTCAAAGCATCGGTTATCAGGAAGCTCAATAAGCGTGATGAGCTCACAGAGAATTACAGGAACTACAGGAAAACTACAATGAACTCACTGCAAACTATAACAACATGAAATTGGAAATAGATACTATCTACAAGAGCCAACATGAAATGAAGAATAAAGTTTCTGAACTGAAGAACACAATACAAGGAATCAAAAACAGGCTCGATGAAGCAAAACATTGGATCAGCGAGCTGGAAGACAAGGTAGAAAAAAAAAAACACCCAGAAACAGCAAGAAATGGAAAAGAGGCTCAGAAAGAATAAAGTATTAAGGGAAATGCAGGACAACATGAAATGTAATAATATTCGTATAATAGGGATACCAGAAGAAGAAGAGCAAGGGATAGAAAACCTGTTTGAAAAAGAAATGATGGAAAAATTCCCTAATCTGATAAGAGAAAAAAGTCACACAAATCCAGGAAACAGAGAGAGTCCTGATCAAAAGGAACCCAAACAGGCCCACTTCATGACACAGCATCATTAAAATCGCAAAATTCTAAGACAAAGAGAGAATCTTAAAGGCAGAAACAGGAAGTAACATACAAGGGAACCCTGACAAGGCTAGCAGCTGACTTCTCCATGGAAACGCTCCAAGCCAGAAGAGAATGGCAAGAAATATTCCAAGTAATGAGAACCAGAGGGCTGCAACCAAGGATGCTGTACCCGGCACGGCTCTCAATCAAGACAGATGGCCAAATAAGGAGCTTCCCAGACAAAAGAAGTCTAAAAGAATACACCTCCACCAAACCAGCTCTGCAAGAAATGCTAAAGGGGCTGCTTTCAGGAAAGGAAGGAAAAGAGAGAGAGAGGAACACAGGTACAAAAAAAAGGCAATGAATAAGTATCTATCAATAATAACCTTAAATGTAAACAGATTGAATGCTCCAATCAAAAGACATAGAACAGTTGAATGGATAAGAAAGCATGACTCACACAAATGCTGCCTACAAGGAACCGCCTCAGGACAAAAGACCTACACAGACTGAAAGTGAAGGAATGGAATCAAATTTTCGAAAAATCAGACACGAAAAAAAGAGCCAGGGTAGCAATACACATATCAGACAAAATAGATTTCAAAAAAGGGGTCATAAAGCGAGACCCAGAAGGACACTTCATAATACTCAAGGGAAGAATCCACCAAAAAAACATAAACATTGTAAATATATATATGAACCCAACATAGGAGCACCCAAATACATAAAGAAAATCTTGCAGGACTTCAAGAAACATATTGACAACAACACAATTACAGTAGTGGATTTTAACACCCCACTGTCAAAAATGGACAGATCTTCCAAACAAAATATCAACAAAGATATTGTGGCATTGAACAACGACCTAGATGAAATGGACCTAACTGATATATATAGAGAGTCTTTCACCCCAAAGAAGTGAAATACACATTATTTTCAAATGCACATGGAACATTATCAAAGATAGACCATATAATAGGATGCAAAACAAGCCTCAACAAATTCAAGAACATGGAAATCATATCAAGTATTTCCTCTGACCACAAGAGACTGAAATTAGAAACCAATCCCAAGGAAAAAACGACAAAACACTCAAATCATGGACATTGAATAGCATGCTATTAAACAACGAATGGGTCAAGAATGAGATTAGGGAAGAAATCAAAAAATTTCTCGAAACAAATGAAAAGGAACTCACAACAACCAAAAACTTACAGAGACAGTGAAGGCAGTCCTGAGAGACAAGTCCATAGCAATACAGGCCTACCTAAAAAAAAAAAAAAAATAGAAACATTTCAAACACACAACCTAGTCCTATGCGTCCAAGAACTCGAGGAACAACAACAAAGACAGCCCAGAGCAAGTAGAAGGAAGGAAATAACCAAGATCAGAGCAGAATTAAATGACATAGAGACTAAAAGTACAATTCTAAATATCAATGAATCCAGGAGCTGTTTCTTTGAAAAGATAAACAAAATCAACAAGCCTTTAAGCAGACTCATCAAGAAAAGAGAAAGGGCCCAAATAAACACAATCGGAAATGAAAGAGGAGAGATTACAACTGATTCCACAGAAATACAAAAGATTGTAAGAAACTACTACGAAGAACTATATGCCCAGAAATTTAAAACCTACATGAAATGGACAAATTTCTAGAAAAAGGCAATCTTCCAAAACTCAATGAATAAGTAGCAGAAAGCCTGAACCAACCAATAACAGGAGATGAAATTGAAGCAGTAATCAAAAAACTCCTGACACACAAAAACCCTGGATCAGATGCTTTTACAGAAGAATTCTACAAAGCATTTAAGGAGGAGCTAGACTCTATCCTTCCCAGACTATCCCAAAAATTCCAAAATGATGGAAGATTCCCAAACTCTTTTTATGATGCCAGCATCATTCTAACCCCAAAACCAGATAAAGACACAATAAAGAAAGTAAACTTCAGGCCAATATCGCTGATGAATATAAACACTAAAATCCTCAACAAAATATTGGCAAACTGCATCCAGCAATACATCAGAAAGATCATTCACCATGACCAAGTGGGTTTCATCCCAGGAGTGCAAGGATGGTACAACATTCGCAAAACAATAAACGTAATACATCACATAAACAAAAGCAAAGACAAAAGTCACATGATCCTATCAATAGATGCGTAAAAAGCATTCGATAAGGTACAGCACCCATTTATGAGAAAAACACTTAGCAAAGTGGGTATAGAGGGAGCATTCTTCAACATAATGAAGGCCATATATGAGAGACCTACAGCCAACATCATACTCAATGGGCAAAAACTAAAATCTTTCCCACTAAGATCGGGAAGAAGACAAGGTTGTCCACCATCACCACTTCTATTCAATATAGTGGTATAAGTTTTAGCTACAGCAATCAGAAAGGAAGAGGAAATAAAAGGCATCCAACTTTTAAAGAAGGAAACAAAACTGTCATTGTTTGCAGATGACATGATAGTGTACATAGAAAATCCTATAGACTCTGAGAAAAGGCTACTTGGCCTAATAAATGAATTTGGCAAAACAGTGGGATACAAAGTCAATATCCAGAAATCAAAGGCATTTTTGTATACCAACAGTGAAACATCAGAGGCCAAAATCAGGAAAAATAATCCCATTTGATATAACATAAAAAAAAAAAATACCTAGCAATAAACCTCACCAAGGAGATAAAAGACCTGTAATCAAAAAACTACACAACACTGAAAAAGAAATCATGGAAGACACAAACAAATGGAAACATACTGTGTTCACGGATTGGAATAATCAACATCATCAAAATGTCCATACTACCCAAAGCAATTTATAAATGCAATGCCATCCCTATCAAACTACCAATGGCATGTTTCACAGATATAGAAGAAACATTTCAAAAATTTGTATGGAACCATCAACGACCCCAAATAACTGCTGCAATTTTGAGAAAGAAGAGCAAAGTAGGAGGGATCACAATACCTGATATCAAACTGTGTCACAAGGCCGCTGTAATCAAAACAGCCTGGTACTGGCATGAAAACAGACAGATAGACCAATCAAAGAGAATAGAGAGCCCAGAAATAAACCCAAGTCTCTATGGCCAATTAATCTTCGACGAAGGGAACAGCAGCATAAAATGGAGTAAAAATAGCCTCTTTAACAAATGGTGTTGGGAAATCTGGACGGCTACATGCAAAAAAATGAAACTCAAGCACCAACTTACACCATAAACAAAAATAAATTCAAGGCGGATAAAAGACTTAAATATAAGTCATGACACCATAAAAGTCCTAGAGGGAAACATCAGTAGGAAAATCGGACATTCCACGCAGCAACATCTTCACTGATATGTCCCTCAGAGCAAGGGACATAAAGGAAAGAATAAATAAATGGGACCTCATCAAAATAAAAAAAGTTCTGCATGGCTAAAGAAAACAGTATTAAAATAAAAAGAGAACCAACCATATGGGAAAACGTATTTGCCAATGATACCTCAGATAAGGGTCTGATCTCCAAAATATATAAAGAACTCATACGACTCCACTTCAGGAAGACAAAAAACCCAATTAAAAAATGGGCAAAAGACATGAACAGACGCTTCTCGAAAGAGGACATACAGAGGGCCCAGAGACATATGAAAAGATGCTCAGCATCACTAGCCATCAGAGAGATGCACATTAAAACCACAATGAGATACCACTTCACACCAGTCACAATGGCCATCATAAACAAAGCAACAGATAACTGTTGGAGGGGATGTGGAGAAAAAGGAACCCTACTGCACTGTTGGTGGGAATGCAGACTGGTGCAGCCACTGTGGAAAACAGTATGGAATTTCCTCAAAAAACTAAAAATGGAACTGTCTCTTTTTTTTAAAGATTTTATTTTTATTTATTTTTTTAGAGAGAGGGGAAGGGAGGGAGACAGAGAGGGAGAGAAACATCAATGTGTGGTTGCCTCTCACATGGCCCTCATGGGGACCTGACCTGCAACCTAGACATGTGCCCTGACTGGGAATCGAACCGGGACCCTTTGGTTCCCAGCCCGCGCTCAATCCACTGAGCTACACCAGCCAGGGTTGGAACTGTCTTTTGACCCAGCAATTCCACTGCTGTGATTATATCCTAAGAGCCCTGAAACAACAATCCAAAAGAACCTATGCACTCCAATGTTCATAGCAGCACAATTTACAATGGCCTAGTGCTGGAAACAACCTAAGTGCCCATCTACAAATGAGTGGATCAAGGAACTATGGTACATTTACACGATGGAATTCTACGCAGCAGAGAGGAAGAAGGAGCTTATGCCCTTTGCAACAGCATGGATGGAACTGGAGAGCATTATGCTAAGTGAAGTAGGCCAGGAGGTGAGGGACAAATACCATATGACCTCAGTTCTAACTGGAACATAATCAACAAAAGAAAAAAGCAAGCAAAACATAACCAGAGACATTGAAATTAAGAACAGTCTAACAATAGCCAGAGGGATGGGAGTAGGAGGCTATGGGGAAAAGGGTTTTCAGGAACCACTATAAAGGACACATGGACAGAACATTGGAGGAGGGTGGTAGAAGGGGAGAGAGGTGTGTTTGGAGGATGTGGGGGGAAGGGAGGGGAGAGGATGCAGACAACTGTAATTGAACAACAATAAAATAGTTAAAATAAATAAATAAATATGTACATATTTTGCAGATTTGAGATAATGGCATTATTTATCATTTATCATGTTTATTTACCAAAAAAATGGATAACCATGAAAAAGTTTCTGAAAATGTTTCAACATTTTAAGTTTTTTTACCTAAAATCAATGTGCCACGAAGGTAACTGTTTGCCTTCAGTTCCTGAATGGTTTCTCAAACACAACAAGGAGCAATTAGTAAATAAAAAGAAAGGTCATCTTAGTGGAAAAATGCTTCTGGTATCCAAATCAAATTGTGTTACTGTTAGTTGTGTCTGTTTTTGAGGAACTGCCTATCCATCATTTTTATAAACATTTCCTAAGGACAAAAATATTTATGAACATATGGGCCATGTCTCTGTTTCCGATGTAAAAACTTCTGACATTTCACTGACTTCATTTCATTCTGAGTCACTCTCTCATTTCCTATAAACATCACGTTATTTTGATCAATTGGAAATGACTGAGATACTTTGAACATAGCCTTGCTATCACTATCTTTTCCAAGTGGGTAATGAACTGTCCAAAGTGCTGTCCTCCTAATTATTTTTAAATTCATATTTTTGTTTATGTATTGTTCCTGAAACAGATGGTCTGTGTAGATTTTTTTTTGTTAAACTTTAAATAAAATGCTGCCTAGTGCAGTGCTCACCACTGCTTAAACTAAAACAGTCCGTCTAAGCTTTAAGGGACCTAGCTAACTTTGTCATCACTCTCAACTTTTAGAGAAGCAGTAACTGAGAACTTGGGATCCTTGTATGGGTAACCTCTACAATTCTGTAAGTTCAAGTGACAAATGACCTTTTTTGCTCACTATAATACCAGGTTTGCTGTGCCCTGGAATTGAGTAACTCAGGAGTCTCACAGGTGTGTGCTTAGACACACACACACACACAACATACATAAACACATTCATCCTTTCATTGGAAAAAAATTATCAAATACTAACCAAAGTCCTGAAATACAGAATAACATAGTGATCAAGACAAACAAAATCTTAGTTCTCATGAAACTTAAATTGTAACAAGAGAGGCAGACAAACATGTGGAAAATACAATTTCAAGTCTCTAGAAGCTCTCTGAAAGTATAAATAACACAACTTGAAGGAACATAAATTATGAAGGAGTGAAGAGTACTTTAAGATCAGATAGTTTTTCTCACTTTTAAGCAGAAATGTATATGATGTGAGGGAGCAAGCAATAGTCCAGGTAGAGCAAACAGCAAATGCTAAAACATGAGGTGGTTATAAGCTTAGTTCATTCTATGAACAGAAAAATATTCCTTGAGCTGGTAGATGGAGTCTGCATACCAGGAAAACAAGAAATTGGATGGAATGTACCTCTTGACCCAAAGATCCCAAGACTTGGTCTTCAAAACTGATGAGTGGCCCGCTGGAATCTGTTGATCCAAACCTATCATCTCATTCATCCCAGGCTTTCATCTCAGTGGCCATGTTCTAATTAAGTAATTTCCTTCACTAAAGCCAGCTGGCCTCCAGGCTTTCAGTCCAGTCCAGCCCACATCCTGCTGTGCACAGTTCCATGTTGGGAGGAGGTAGGTAAAGGGTATCTTCTCAAAATATAGAAAAGACCCAAGACATCAAGAAAGCCTCACTGCTCCAAATTTCTTGAATCTTCCAGCTGAATTCCATAGATCAACATATGGTATTCCATCAATGAAGCCGGATTAACTAAGCAGGGTTTCTCCACCTTGGCACCACTGTCCTTTTAGACCACTGTTCTGTGCATTTCAGGTTTTTTAACAGCATTCCTGGGCTCTACCCCCAAATAACATTAAAATACACCCAACTGTGACAATCAAAAATGTCTTCATTGTAAAAAAAACAAAAATCAGCTGAGTAAATTTTAAAGATCTTACTGGCTTTATTCAATGACTCATGAATTGTACAGTATTCAATCTCACGCATAGAAAGGAGCTCTGAGGAGCCATACAGGAGGAAAAACTTTCATAGGCAGAAGGGAGAAGGAACAAGGAGGTTATACTAGCAAAAAGTGACTTGATTCAGTTAAAGTTACTTTCCTTCAGGGGAAGGCAGGGATCCACCAGACATATGACCTCACTAGTGCTGACTGGGTAATTTCTGATTGACTGGTTTAAGATTCCATTTCTGGGAGAGCTGATACTGTAATTAAGTCTCAGTTTATTGATGCTGGGCTGGAATATGTGACTCAATTTATGCCTGTTGTCTTGTTTTTTAAAAAACTCTACACTATCCAATGTCCCCTGGGAACACAGTCCATCATGAGGCTTCCTGCTGTATCCAGATCCCAAGCTATTATTCCCTGGGAGACCACAGAGAGACTTAGTGTGACACCACAGCTCCCCCTGGGGGAAGTAGACCCTGAACCTTGCCTGGGGATGAGAGATGGATTTTTCATAAATTGTCGTTTTCATCTTGAAATCTAATTGACTTCCTAGTTTTCTTTCTCTTACCCTCCTCTTGATAGTAACTCTAAATAAATCATATAGCAATAGCACTAGTTCTGAATCTTAGTTTTATTATCTGCAAAATAAGAATAAAACAACACCCCTTGTGAGTATCTTATGAAGATTAAATAAGAAAATGTAGATAAATGCAGTATCTGACACAAGGTCATTTGTCCATGCAGTCAAGTTTGTTTGTTTTTTTTCCAACCTAAAGATGCATGGCCACAGATCAGAACTGAACGCCCAGTGTCCTAGTTCCATGGCTCCTCTCTGTGACCTCTGGAACCAGAGTTTGCTATAGCATTCTTGGATGCCCATAATTAGCAAGGTCCTTTCCTCCACTGAAATGTTTGAGAGGGAAGTTCAAGTGGATCCTTCTACTTCTGCATTGCCCTCAGACACTTACTACAGGAAATGGGCTTACTTTATACAGAGAAGGAAAATGCCTGAAGAAAACTGTTAATTTTCTAAAATAATTTCAACAGCAAAGAAAATTTGGGGAGTTCTTTCCAATCACCATCTTTTTTATGATTACTGGCATCCAAATTAAGACTATTCAGACCTTAACAAAGACACATCAAAAGAGATGATGAGTGGGGCTGGAGTTAGGATGTCGTTTGGAAATAAGAGCCTTCTATCCAAAGCCTATAATTTCATTTTGTCCATTGCCTTGGCTCTGACAGCAGTGAAGAGGTTAAAGTTCAGCCATGAAGTCTATAATGACATAAAATCATCTTCATAAGGCAGTTTATTCTAACATAGTTGTCAATATTTGGAGAAGCCTCCTGGGAATGAGAGTATAGTCAAGGTTTTCTGGAAAACTTCCACAAAGCTCACTTTTCCAAAATGGCAAGCCCTCTGCAATGCTTATCACCCTGCATTCACCAGGGCTTTCTGGGGCCCCTAAAAATATCAGCTGGTTGAGTGTCACTCCTTACGGTGGCTTTATCTTACCTTCCTTAAACCAGGAAAACTCCCATAGCCACTGGAGAAACCGTCGAGGAAGTAAAGACTAATTGAAGGATTTCAAAAGGATTGAGAATTAAGGCTCAGCCTTTGATATTTTCAACATTACCTGATGTCACCAAGTCAGAGCCCCAGAGCTGAGCACCAGCTCCTATATGTCTTTCCTTTGTCAAAGTGCAGGTGCTCTGTGCACTGCTTCGTAGGCCACATGCTCATCTTTTTCTGGGAAGTGGTTCTCCAACCTCAAACTATAAGAGGACACATGCTGTGGTTTTATTTCCTCTTGAGGACACACGCTGTAGTTTTATTTCCTCTTGAACATGTGGCAGCACATAAACTAGCACTTTCTCACACTGTTACTATTAGCTCTTTAAAAAAAGGAGTAGGACCAAAGTGTCAGCTTGTTAAATAGGCCCTAGCTCACAGCTTCCCTGCTTTTTCTCATGAAGGGTGGGCCAGCAACAGGAATGCCAATGGAACCATTCTCTACACCAGTGACACACTAGCTCACAAAGCGAACAGGAATGCAAATAAATCTCAGCTCACACTTTTGTTACTATTTTGCTAGTATCATACATACGCACACAAATCTAGTTAAACAAACATTTTTGAGCACTTCCTATACTAGATACCACAAAATAAATAGCGATAACAGTGGCTCCCTTCACAGAACACCCAGCTGATAATCATTTTCATATTCACTATCTAGTTTTCTCTCCTAACATCCTAAAAGGGTAAGATGGTATTATCTGTTTTATAGAGAAGAAACTGAGGAGCAGAGACCGAACATCTCCCTAAGGTCACTACCCAGAAAGTGTCAGAAACCTAGCTTGAACCTTATGTGTCAATACACAAAGTACCACCTCCCTGAGGCTCTCTTCACATCTAGTCAGTCTATGAGCTTGAAATGCCCAGCCTTTTAAAACAATTTAAATTTGAAGGAAATTCTATGGGAAACTGATCAACCCTCTTATCTGACAAATCTGAAATATTTAGACCAAATTCTTTCCAGACCTTTAACTTTCCATAATATTTCCCTTCCAATGTTTTTAGATGGAATTTAAGATGGTACTTATGCGTGCACACACGCGCACTTGCTCCAGGGCAGTAAAAAAAAAAAAAAAAATAGTGACAAATGAGGAACAACAGAAAGCTTGCTTTGTTTCAGACATTGTCTCAGTTCAGATCTTAGTGATAACAATAAAGAAATCAATTGTATTTACATATTTATGTGCATGGCTGTGTGAGCATAAGTGACTGCTTAAGACAAGGTGTACTGTTTGATGCATTATTAATAAACACCCATTTAGTTTTGGGGCTTAGACAGCTAGAGTTCAATACATCTGAAATATTTGATTCCAGGGTTTCTGAATATATAGCGAGTGATGGGAGGAACAGGGAATTGATCCCAAATGAAACCATGGGTTTTTATCCTTTTGTCAGTTGTGTTTAATTAGGAGCCCTACCTCCAAATCAAATCAAATAGAGAATCCCCAACTATAAAGAGTTACAGAGAGAGCTGCTCTAGGCTCATTAGGGACCCAAGTCATTCTCCTCCCAGTATCTGAGGCTGTGGGAACCCTGGGAGATCTTTGGAGCCCCAGAAATAGAGTCATCTTTCTGTGCAAGTACAGAGCCCTGCACTGACACCAGAACTGAAGACAACATAAAAATAAGAATGGCATTGCTCACCATGAGTTGAAGTGCTCTGGAAAGAGAAGTATTCTGTGAAGAAAAAGCAAATGATGAGTAAAAGTTGGACAGAAAGAAATGAGGGGGTAAGGCGGGGGGAGAGAGAATGTGAGAGAGAGAGAGGGGACAGAGACAGACACACAAACAGAGACACAGAGACACAGAGGAAGGGGGAATGAGTTCAAGCCAAACATGTGAGCTGATCTAAACTGCTTTTCATAACTCAAGTAAACTTTGATCTTACATTTTAAATTTTGGTTTTAACAGATAACGACTTAAGAACAAATTATAAGACAAAACACATTAAGGATTATAGGGATACAATATGGTCAATGTAATTTTCAAAAGTCCCTTTTTTGTGAGGAATTGTGGTAAATTTCTCTGAACACAAAAGGACTTTGAGTAACTTGTGCTACATGGCCAGGCTGCTCAATGATGCCAGGGCAGAGCTATTATTATGCTGTCAGCAAGCAAGCTTCTTTTTTTTATGTGTCTTCTACCTATTCATAGAAAATTCTGCCTCCAAAATACTCAAAAATTCACTAATAAAGAGGGTCATTGTGAAATTTAGAAAGTCATGCTGTTATATGGCCCAAGAGTCCCTTACTATATAAATGAAAGATATTCTATATCATTTTTTTCTTTCTTTGTTTTCCAACTCTTTTTTTCTACTTTTTCCACAGAGCTCCAAATAAAATATCTCCATTTTGGAAAGAGAACAAAGAGAAATGTTTATCCCTCTGATTCTTTAAAATGGCTTTTTGGGGACAACCCCAAATGTCAACTATTTCATATAATTGTCAGGTCATGCATTCTGATTTAGCATTCAGAAAAGATGTCCCCATTCCATTCTAGATGCAATAGAAGAGAGAGCTGAGTAGGTCAGGGGAGAAAATGTTTGAAGTCCAGCTGTAGGGAACACATGTCAGCAAATGCTGCTCATGCTGCTTGGTCAGCAAATGCTGCCCGCATCTGCACTGGGCACCCAGCACTATGCCAGCCACAGGGAGAAAGATACAAACCCTACAAAATCCCTCACCTCTGATAGTTACTGCCTTGGCCCGACTTCCTCTAAAGTTGCTCCCTGTAACCCACCTCTCCTCTGCAACCAAAATGATTGTCCCAAAATGCCCATTGGCCACTCCACACCACTAGTCCCAAGGGTATCCTCTTCTCTCCTCCCTTGCACTGTGAAGACACCCCTTCCCACACCTAGACTTTCATACTAGCTACTTTCCTGGCCTTTACCCCTCATCACCCAGCTAATCCACTCTCTCTCTCTCTCTCTCTCTCTCTCTCTCTCTCTCTCTCTTAAGGGTTCTGCCAAGGATTAACTCCTCATCAAAAACTTTCCTGATGACATTGTTTCCCTCATTCACTCACCCAGGTCTAAGTGAGGAGGCTGTTTGGATGTTATGCATTGTAACTGGTGCCCAATTTACTTAATTTATTAGACTACAATTGTCTGGAATTCTGTTGTTATTTTTAATTAATGTTTTACATTTTTCAAGTAGTTTTAAGTTTATAAAAATGTTGAGCAGAAAGCACAATATGTCCCAAGATACCTTATTGTCCTCCAACCCCCACATTTCCTTACAATAAACATCTTGCATATATGTTTCCTTTATTTAGCTGATTTATTATTAACCTTTGACTGGATAGACCAGTTTGTTTATCTGTCACCTACTGAAGGACATCTTGGTTGCTTCCAACACTCAACAATTAGGAATAAAACTGCTACTAACATCCATGTGCAGTTTTTTTATTTATTTTATTTTTTAAGATTTTATTTATTTTTAGACAGAAGGGAAAGGAGGGAGAAAGAGAGGGAAAGAAGCATCAGTGTGTGGTTGCCTCTCAGGTGGCCCCCACTGGGGACCTGACCTGCAACACAGTCATGTGCCCTGACTGGGAGTCGAACCAGCAACCCTTTGGTTCGCAACCAGTGCTCAATCCACTGAGCTACACCAGCCAGGGCTCTTTATTTTTTTTTAATTTTATTGTTGTTAAAGTATAGTTGTCTGTATTTTCCCCCCACCACTCCTCGCCGACCACAGCCATCCCCACCTCCATCCCCTGATTCTATCCCCCACCTTTGTTTTTTTCTTGTGTCCTTTAAAATTGTTCTTGAAAGCCCCTCCCCCCACCCCACCCCCATTATCCCCTCCCATCTCCCTTCTGGTTACTTTCAGATTATTCTTAATTTCAATATCTCTGGTTATATTTTGCTTGCTTGTATGTTTTGTTGATTTGGTTCCACTTAAAGGTGAGATCAAATGATATTTGTCTTTCACCATCTGGCTTATTTCACTTAGCATAATTCTCTCCATTTCCATCAATGCTGTCAAAAAAGGTAGGAGCTCCTTCTTTCTTTATGCTGCACAGTATTCCATCATGTAAATGCACCATATTTTTGATCCACTCATTTACTGATAGGCACTTAGGTTGCTTCCAGCACTTGGCTATTGTAATTTGTGCTGCTATGAACATTAGGGTGCATAGGTTCTTATGTATTGGTGTTTCAGAGTTCTTAGGGTATAATCCCAGCAGCAGAATTGCTGGGTCAAAAGACAGATCCATTTTTAGTTTTCTTAGGAAATTCCATAGTGTTCTCCACAGTGGCTGGACCAATCTGCATTCCCACCAACAGTGCACTAGGGTTCCCTTTTCTCCACATCCTCTCTAACACTTGTTGTTTGTTGATTTGTTTATGATGGCCATTCTGACCAGTGTGAATTGGTGTCTCATTGTGGTTTTAATGTGCATCTGTGTGATGGGTAGTGATGTTGAGCATCTTTTCATATGTCTCTGGGCCCTGTGTATGTCCTCCTTGGGCAGTGCCTGTTCAAGTCTTTTGCCCATTTTTAATTGGGTTGTATGTCTTCCTGGAGTGGAGTTGTGTGAGTTCTTTATATATTTTGGAGATCAAACCCTGATCATTGGCAAATATGTTTTCCCATACAGTTGGTTCTCTTTTCATTTTAATGCCATTTTCTTCAGCCATGCAGAAGCTTTTTATTTTGATGATATCCCATTTGTTTATTCTTTCCTTTATGTCCCTTGCTCTATAGGACATATCAGTGAAAATATTGCTACATGGAATATCTGAGGTTTTCCTACCTATGTTTTCCTCTAGGACTTTTATGGTGTAACAACATGTGGAGGTTTTAGTGTGGCCATGTTTTCAACTCATTTGGGTAAATAACAAGGAGCATGATTGCTGTATTGTATATTGGGAGTATGTTTAATTTTATAAGAAACTGCCAAACTGTCTTCCAAAGTGATTGCACCATTTTACATTCCCACCAGCAATGAATGAGAATTCCTGGTGTTCCCCATTATCACCAGCATTGGTGCGGTCACTGTTCTTGACTTTGACCATTCTAATAGGCGGGTAGTGGTATTTTCTTGTTTTAATTTGCCATTCCCTAAGATGTATGATGTTGAGCATCTTTTTTTGTGCTTACTTGTAATTTATATATCTTTGCTAAGCTGGCTTGTTCAGATCTTTTGCCCACTTTATTAATAAGGTGGTCTGTTTTCACATTGTTGAATTTGAAAAGTTCTTTGTTTATTTTGAATAACAGTCCATTGTCAGATATGAATGTTGCAAATATCTCCCCCTATTGTGTGACTTGTCTATTCATGCTCTTAATTTTGTTATGTTTTAATCTGTCTCAAGCTCCCAAGCTTAGTCCCATTTCTCTTAGTAAATCCTTCCTTCATCAACTTTGAGCATGTCCATCTTCAGATATCAGCACAACCTGCTGGCAAGAGAGAGCCTTGTTTGCTTGTCACAACTGCTGGGGAGGACACTTGCCCCATGAGGTCTTTAGTAGTGAGGTGGGATTTTATTTGCATTTTGAAGCCTGACTTAAGGAGGTTCTTTCCATACAGGTGGCTTGACTATGAGTGGAGAAGGACCACAGTGTAGTAGTTTAAATCTGACAAAGCAACAAGACAAAGGTTTGAGGTGAAAGGTAAACTGTCAGTTGATTCCCTGTTGAAGAGGGGATGGGTCTTTCTCGAAGTTCCTGAAATGAATAAGGTTATATGACAGGGTAAGCATTTCCACAAATAGTAACATTGTACTAACACAGACAATGCAATCATGAAATCTCATTGTGGGGAGTGCGTGTTATGTAGTGTATTTAGTATACTCTGAGAGGGATTTTGGCAGGTGACAGAGAGACAACCATTAAGTGAGTTTCAGTGGACCACTTCTCATCAGTCCAGTTCAGTACACCAATAACCTTTTTGTCTTCCCAATCCCTGCTTTCTTAGATGGAAAACACTGTGCAGCAAGGACATTCCAGAAAGATCCATGGGGCATCTGTTTATCTCCCCCAGGCCACTTTTACCATTAGCTGACCACTTAATTTTCTCCTCTTTTAAATGGCAATGATGAAAGGCATCTATAAAATACCACTCATAACTCTACTAAATCCACAGAATTCAGCTTCTAACATTTTGCTGCACATTCATTACATTCCCAGGATTATCCTGTGCGATCTCTGAGTACTGGAAGGTGCTAAAACTACACCTGAATGCTTTCTGTGTTTATTGCAATCACAGGATTCCCATTTAATACAATCTTCTGATGTAGGGGTGGACATGATGGGGAGTGGGGATGTCATCCACATTACTACCATTTAGAGAGCTTGAACTCTCTAACGGTTATCATACTCAGAAGTTATGTTTGAGGCTTCCCCACCTCCCTTAAATATAGAATTTTTTGTTTTTGTAATAACAATTTTTGGCATGAGATATGCCTCCACTGGCAATTTCCCCATCACTGTGTGTGTATGAGTGTCTGGTTCTGACTTCTAGGCCCTGACCACTATCCCTCTCCTGCCCTTACTGCCTCTTGTTCCCCAAATAGATCACAAAGATCATGCAAATAGTGATGTCATCTCTGTTACTCAGACTTTCAGGACCCATTCCCAACTCAGGACCTTTGCAAATGTTGCTTCGTTCTCATCATTTAGTTGTTCCTCAATGAGCCTTCTTTGACCCTAATGGAAGCAACCACCACTCACTTCCTCATAAGCTACTATCTTTCTCATGGCCCCATCTTATGTGGTGCATGGCTCTCTTCATCATCTAATATAATCCTGCATGATTTATTTGTGTGAGGGCGTATTATCTGTTCCATCCCAGAAGAAAATGAAAATTATCTTAAGGGCTGGGCATCATCTTATTCACACCTGTGTCCCAAGCATTAGATTGATGCCTGGTATACAGATTAACTCACTGTCTGTTTAGTGATCAGACACAAAAGTTTAAACTAAAGGATGCCCTGTGTGTTCACATTTAATATTCCTCCCTTGCTTTAATGTTTAATAGGGGATATAATACCCCTGCAACACAACTTTCATAAAGTGTGTCTTTCCATTACGAAAGCTCTGATGGGAAACAAGGGATAATGTCTGTTTAAGGCTTCTGTATGGACATTAGACACTCCACATGCCCCCAAAGCATCATATCTGAGGTTGAATAGGGAAGAAAGGTGTCCAGGTCTCAGCCTTCACCGGGATGATGATGTGGGCCCTGGCTTGTGGGGTCCATAGTGTTATGGCTGAGGCGAGACAAATTCATACAAACTACCAAATCCTGTGGAGGAAAAGGGACAGCACAGCCACTCTCTCAAGGGGAGAGCTCCTCGTAGTGCCTCAGCCACTCTCTCAAGAGAAGAGTGCCCTGATCCTTGCTTTGACAGGCTATTTTTGCTTTTCTGGGCACATTACATTGAGGATTGTCCTCGTTTACTATGCACAGGTTTGCTTTAGGTGGTTACCTTTTACAGAAAACAAAGGAGAGGATGTTGCTAATTACATCAAAAAGAACGATATTTGCAAATGTAAAGGGAAAAGTGGTTGAACTGGTTACACTGGTTACACTCATCCTTGGAAGGTTTAGCATAGATTTTAGAAAGTTCTTTAAAGATATGCAGTAAATATTTGCTGCCTCAATTCAGGGTGAGGGAGTTTTGGTAAAAAGCAAGCCTTAAAGTGGCCTAGGTACAATGCAGGCCTGATTGCCCATGGATATTTCCCACGGGAGAACCTATCTGTGGACATGGACCCTGTGTACCAGATCTCACTTTCCACTGGCCTTTCTGAGTGGGAGCTGGGCCCATGCCACACAGAACGATCTTCTATAGGATGATTCTTTCATTTGTATCTTTATGACACCTTCAGGGTCTTTTTCAATTTTTTACATTTATTACATTAATGTAACTCTGTCCCCAAATGACTACAGAGTGTCACTGTCTTCTTTTTCTTTTTATATTAGCACTTAGCACTGTGTTTTCTACATGAGAGGTGTCCAAAGAACGTTTGTAAAATTAACAAAGAAAGGCTTTCTCCTCTATTTATTGTTTGATGACTTCAGAGATAAGGTCATTAACTGAAGATTTTCTCACATATATCTGAATTTATAGATTTTCTTTTTACCCCAAACTCTAAGGTGTTCAGTAAAAGTTGCATGGGTCTGAAAGTGGTCTCCAAGAAAATTTTCTCAGTGAATATTTCAAGGCTGGACTCTCTTGCACACAGCCACTGTGGTCAGCAAAAAGCAATGTAAGTGGAATAATTGACTAAGCAACTTAAGTTCCATTAAAAGGTAAACCAGAGCATTTATATTCTCCAAACCTCCGTGTCACATCTATCTCCACCACAATCCCAATCAGCACCAATAAGTACAGGGTCTAGACCCATCATCTGCTTACTACTTGGTGAGGATGACAATTTTGGTAGAAGCATACACTTATTCTATCTGAAAAGCTTGTGAATTATGGTTTGTCACCTTCCAGCTTCATACATACTGCTCACAAAAAGACCATCCATAAGCTAGAAGGGAACAGTCAGTGAGAGGGTCACTTTTCTTAGAGATTTCCTCTATTTTTATACTTTGTTAGAGATAGGATGGTGCTACCTGACACTTAACATTTGCATTGGAGATTCAGAACTTAAATTAAAAATAATTGGTGATTCATTTCTTTTGTTCCAGAAAGATATTAAGACTAAGAGAATTATTTACCCGCTTACCAACATGGTGATAACAAAAGATTAGAGAGAAAAACAAAGACGGATGTTAGCAGGGAACTTATTCATTAGACATCACACTGTGGCCTTTTTCAAGCAGAAAACACCTGAACTAAAGACCAAATAGTATGACCTGGCAATCCAATCAATTGTTTAAATAAATGTGTCAAATTCTCATGATGTCAACCATGCATGATTTTTAAATGTATTCAATAAATGCTCAGAGCACCAACTGGGAGTCTTTTGTTAAATAGAAAATACCAGAGCTAAAAGCTTCCTTGCCTCACAAATAAACATTTTAAATTCTGTTTTTTCCACTTTCAGATTAAAAACTCTGACAAGAAAATGGGATTTTTCTGTGCTTTCCAAAGCAATCACTTCCAATTTTTCTTTTCTTTTTTGTTCAGTAGTTAATCAGACTTCACACTGAATAGACAGTGTGGGCCTTCCAAAGCCAACTGATTGTACTAGTAGGATTATATACAATCTCCAGTCTTCATGACAAATGCACAGTTTTTTGCACAAGAGGTCAGACTGCAGTAATGCAGAACCAATGACATCGCACATTTTCTCTGGACCCTTCATTTTGAAATGATAAAGCTTGTTTTCCTGGGACAGACCAAGCAGCTCAGAATTAAAGAAATTAAAAATAGGGAATTCCGGCCAAGATGGAGGTATAGGTAGACACACTATGCCTCCTCACACAACCAAAAAGAGGGAAATCATCAATTACAAAACAAAATAACCATATCTTCCCAACTGTTTGGAAGTCCCACAACCAATAAATTAAAGAAGACATGTTCATCCAGACCGGTCAGTGGGGCGGAGCCAGGCGGAGGGCACACAGCGACCAGGTGGTTTGTGGAGTGGTGGGGGCAACACTGCAGCTTCCCGGAGAGGCCTGCAGCTGGCTAACCTGGACCTACTGGGGCCGAGACTGGTGGACTGGGCGGTCCCTCATATGCGTGCACACAGACCAGAAGGAAAACCTGGGGAGTGAAGCAGACTGTGCAGCCCACCAACACAGGGAAATAAAGCCTCAAACCACCGATTGAAAACACCTGTGGGGGTTGAGGCAGCAGCCAGAGGAACTCCCAGCATCGCAGCCAGAGTTCATTGGAGAGAACCACAGGGACTTAGATCTGCACAGGCCCACCCACCTGGGAGCTGGTGCGGAGGGGCCCAATTTGCTTGTGCATGTCTCTTGAGGTGACTGGGAGCCTGCAGAGAGCAGAGCAACCACTATTGTTCTGTTTCGGGCCCGCCTCCACAGGCATCATCTGAACACAACAACGTGGGTTGCCCCACCCTGATGAACACCTAAGGCTCCACCCCTAAAAATAACAGGTGGGCAGAGAAAGGGAAGGATGGCCCAAATAAAAGAGCAGATGAAAGCTCCAGAAAAAATACAACTAAGCCACAAAGAGATAGCCAACCTATCAGATGCACAGTCAAAACACTGGTAATCAGGACGCTCACAGGATTGGTTGAATTTGGTCGCAAATTAGATGAAAATACGAAGAATACACTAAGAGAAATGATAGGAAATGTACAGGGAACCAATAGTGATGGGAAGGAAACTGGGACTCGAATCAATGGTGTGTACCAGAAGGAAAAGAAAAACACTCAACCAGAAAGGAATGAAGAAGCAAAAATTCAAAAAAATGAGGAGAGGCTTAGGAGTCTCCAGGACATCTGTAAACATCCCAACATCCCAGTCATAGGGGTGCCAGAAGGAGAAGAGGAAAACCAAGGGATTGAAAGCTTATTTGAACAAATAATGAAGGAGAAGTTCCCCAATCTGGCAAAGGAAATAGACTTCCAGGAAGTCCAGGAAGCTCAGAGAGTCCCAAAGAAGTTGGACCCAAAGAGGAACACACCAAGACACATCATAATGACATTACCCAAGATTAAAAAGAAGGAGAGAATCCTAGAAGCAGCAAGAGAAAAGGAGACAATCACCTACAAAGGAGTTCCCATAAGACTGTCAGCTGATTTCTCAAAAGAGACCTTACAGGCAAGAAGGGGCTGGAAAGAAGTATACCAAGTCATGAAAGGCAAGGACTTACATCCAAGAATACTCTATCTAGCAAAACTTTCATTTAGAATGGAAGGGAAGATAAAGTGCTTTTCAGATAAGATCAAGTTCAAGTAGTTCGTCATCACCAAGCCGTTATTATATAAAATGTTAAAGGGATTTATATAAAGCATGGAGGGATATCAACAGGGGAATTGGAGGGGGAGAGAGGAGGAGAAAGTACAGAGAATAGGTAGCATAAACAGTAGATAGAAAACAGACAGGGGGAGGTTCAGAATAGTATGGGAAATGTGGAAGCCAGGGAATTTATGTGTATGACCCATGGACAAAACCTAAAGGGCGGGGAATGGGGGGGTTCAGGGTGGGGGCGAATGGGGGGGGAATAGAACAACTGTAATAGCATAATCAATAAAATAAATTTAAAAAATAAATTAAAAATAAAATCACTTGGTTAAGTTATGCCTCTTGACCCTTCTTTAACAAAATTAGTTATTTTATTACATTTTTCTCTTTACTATTAAGAAGAATTAATAAATGTTACATTGCTATCCACTGAGAAAGTTTCATGCTTCTTGGGTCACCTTAGGGCAGGGGTATCAAACTCATTTTCACCAGGGGTCACATCAGCCTCACAGTTGCCTTCAAAAGGCTGAATGTAATTTCAAGTCCTTAACAGTTAAGGAGTACTTACATTAAACAGTCCTAAAATTATTTTGGCCCTTTGAAGGCAACTTCGAAGCTGATGTGACTCCCGGTGAGAATGAGTTTGACACCCCTGCCTTAGGGGATACATTTTAGGAACCAAATGTGAACAGAAGACAAAAACCCTTCAACCTTCCAGGAGCTGGATGGGTATTCATTATTATTTTTTTTTTTTACTTTTTTATTCATTCTAGTACAGTTATCCCAATTTTCCCCTATTTGCCCTCCTTCGTCCAGCCCACCCCCCACTCCAACAGTCCATTCCCACACCATTGTCTATGTCCATGGGTCATTCATACATGTTCTTTGATTATTCCCTTTCTCTTCTTCCCACTATTCCCCTTCCTCTGACAGCTGTCAGTCTGTTCCCTGTTTTGGTGCCCCTGGTTCTAGTTCACTCATTAGTCTATTTTGTTCATTTATTTTGTTCTTATAAGTGAGATAATATGGTATTTGTCTTTCACTGACTGGGTTATTTCACTTAGCATAATATTCTCAGTTGCATCCATGCAGTTGCAAAGGATAGTGTCAACAAAAGGAAGGTCCTTCCATCACTCTGCTCTCAGGATGCTTTTATGTCCCCATTCCACAATGAAATAAGTTCAAATTACCTAAATTACGTGGAAGAAGTCCTTTTCCTCCAAGAATTGAGAATACAACTACTGAGAAGGGTGATGAAGCTGATAAGGTACCTACCAACCAAATCTCCTTCTAGGCAGTAAAAGAAAAAGAAGGTGCTACTACTACATGCTAGAGCCCTGCTTTCCAGTTGGGTGGCCACTAGCCACAGGTGGATATTAAGCCCTTGAAACATGGCTCCTGAAAATGGGGTTGTGCTACAAGAGTAATCAGCATTGAACTCCCAAGTATCCATATGAGAAAAATAATGTAGATGTCTCATTCATTTTTATATTGATCAGTTATTGAAATGACAATATGTGGATGTATTAGTTTGTAAAAATATATTGTTAAAATTAATTTCACCAATAAGCCAGTCAGAGAAAGACAAATATCATATGATTTCACCCATATGTGGAATCTAGTGAACGAACTAAACCAACAAGTAAAACAGAGACAGAATCATAGACAGAGAGCAGGATGACAGCTAAGGTAGAGTGGAGGTTAGGAGGTGGAGAGATTAAGCAAAAAAGAAAAAGAACTCATGGACATGGACAAAAGTGTAGTGACTGTGAAGGAGAGGGAGAGGAAGGGTGGAGATGGAAGGGTGTATAGGGGGATAAATTGTAAATAGAAAAAATACAATAAAAATGAACTACTAAAAATTAAATCCACCAATTTAAATGTACTTGTTTAATGTGGCCACTAGACAATTTTACATTATAAATATGGTTGACAATATATTTTTATTGGACAGGGCTACTCTAGGGCACAGCTAGATAGTAAATGATTTGGGCTTAATAAACCATAGCATCTCTACTGCAACTACTGCACACTACTATTATAAGAAAAGTAGCCATAGACAATATGTAAACAGGTAACCATGGATGTTTCCTAACACAACTACATATGCAAAACCCAGTGGTGGGCCCACAATACAAAAGTTGCTGTATCTGCTGTAGAGCATAACCAGCATTTTAAAATTAACATGCTATTTTTCAACAATCTGTTTTTATTTAGCAGTCTAAATGAGCCACTAATAAATAATACAGAATGAAATCTTAGGGTCTCCTTTAGGTATGCAAGAAACAGCCTTGTAGAATGTAGTGTTAAGAACCCCTGGGACTTCCAGCCAACATGTAGGCTTAGATAGACACACACTGTGCCTCCTCACACAACCAAAAGAAGGACAACAACAAATTTAAAAACAAAAAACAACCAGAACTGACAGAAAATCAAACTGTGTGGAAGTCTGACAACTAAGGAGTTAAAGAAGAAACATTCATCCAGACTGGTAGGAAGGGTGGAGATGGGCAGCCAGATAGAGAGGACTTGAGGCAAGGTGGTGGCTGGTGGACCAGGCGGTCCCACATTCATGTGCAGATAAACCAGGAGGAACAACTGGGGAGCAAGACAGACTACACAACCCAGGATTCCAGTGCTTGGAAATAAAGCCTCTGACTGAAAAAACATGTGGAGGCTGAGGCAGCAGTGGGAGAAACTCCCAGCCTCACAGGAGAGTTCATTGGAGAGACCCACAGGGTCCTAGAATATACACAAACCCACCCACATGGGAATCAGCACCAGAAGGGCCCAACTGCTTCTGGGTAGCTGGGGAAGTGGCTGAAAACTAGCAGAGAGTGGAGCAAGCAGCACTGCTCCCTCCCAGACCCCTCTTGCACATACAGCACCACAATACAGTGATGTAGGTTGCCCAACCCTGGTGAATACCTAAGGCTCCACCTCTTATACCTAACAGGTGCACTGAGACAATAAAAAATAGCCCAAATGAAAGAACAGATCAAAGCTCCAGAAAAAAATACCACTAAGCAACGAAGAGACAGCCAACCTATCAGATGCACAGTTCAAAACACTGGTAATCAGGATGCTCACAGACTTGGTTGAATATGGTCACAAATTAGAGGGAAAAATGAAGGCTATGCTAAGTGAAATAATGCAAAATTTACAGGGAACCAACAGTGACAGGAAGGAAACAGGTACTCAAATCAATGGCTTTGACCAGAAGGAAGAAAAACATTCAACTAGAACAGAATGAAGAAACAAGAATTCAAAAAATGAGGAGAGGCTTAGGAACCTCCAGGACATCTGTAAACATTCCAAAATCCGAATCATAGGGGTGCCAGATGAAGAAGAGAAAGAGCAAGAAATTGAAAACTTATTTGAACAAATAATGAAGGAGAAGTTCCCCAATCTGGCAAAGGAAATAGACTTCCAGGAAGTTCAGGGACCTCAGAGAGTCCCAAAGAGGTTGGACCCAAGGAGGAACACACCAAGGCACACCATAATTACATTACCCAAGATTAAAGATAAAGGAGAGAATCTTAAAATCAGCAAGAGAAGAGGAGACAGTTACCTACAAAGGAGTGCCCATAAGACTGTCAACTGATTTCTCAAAAGAAACCTGGTAGGCAAGAAGGGGATGGGGAGAAGTATTCCAAGTCATGAAAGGGAAGGCCCTACATCCAAGATTACTCTATCCAGCAAAGTTATCATTTAGAATGGAAGGGAAGATCAAGTGCTTCCTAGATGAGCTCAAGTTAAAGGAGTTCATCATCAACAAGTTCCTATTATATGAAATGTTAAAGGGACTTATGTATGAAAAAGAAGATAAAAATATGAACAGTAAAATTACAACAAACTCACAGTTATTAGCAACTGAACCTAAAACAAAAACAAACTAAGCAAACAACTAGAACAGGAACAGAATCACAGAAATGGAGATCACATGGAGGGTTATCAGTGGGGAAGGGGAGGGGAGAGAGGAGGGAAAGGCACATAGAATAAGTAGCATAAATGGTAGGTAGAAAATAGACAATGGGAGGTTAAGAAGAGTATGGGAAATGTAGAAGCCAAATAACTTAAATGTATGATCCGTGGACATGAACTAAAGGTGGGGGGAATGCAGGTTGGAGGGGGCGTACAGGGCAGAGGGAAATAAAAGGGGGATGGGACAGCTGTAATAGCATATCAATAAAATATATATTTTAAAAAGAGAACTCCTGGTCCTGCATTTCCCAGGAACCTGATTCATTCTCACCATCATCACCAGCTCTCATTTCAAATCACCCACCAGGCAATAAACTGGCCACTATTCTTCATGTCACAGGACATACTCAGGCACTCTTGCAGCAACAAGCTTTCTCTGGTGGAAAGAAATGCCCCACAAAAGCTCAGGAACAAGTCCTCTTCCAAGCCAGTGCAGTGATGTCACTCATGAGCCAGCACCATCCTGAAGCACTCCCTGTGCTCTCATCACTCCTGGACTACCTACTTTGTTAACAGCCCAAATCTGAAATTCAAAGTCGTTTTTGGACAGTGTGAACTGATTTCACTGATAACATCAAGACCTACTTTTATGGGAACATTCTGGAGTTCCTGGGGCAAATTGCAAAGTTGCACAAATCATCCCATCAGAAAAGATCCAAAAAAGGGTGAATTCCAGAAAGTGAGCAGAGAGGAAACACTGCAGAGGGCATCACATTGAGATCTCAGGAGAACTTATGATTGTCATTAGATTAGACATACCTATCTTTACCAACACATTCACAACATCAGTTACATTTTTTCTTGCTCAATGGAAATTAATATTTGCATGCTTAACTCCACAGTAAATCAAATTTTCCTAATAATGCCAGAGGGGAAAGTAGAAACAGAAGGTGAGCGGCCGCCTTACTCCTTGTATCATTTCTCTGCTCATTTTAAACAGAGACAATGAGGTCACAACTTTAGAAAATATGCAAAACAAATCATTAGTGATATTAATCATCATCAGTTTACTTTTCTTCCTCTTTTTTATTTACATAGATCCTGACATGTATAAGCTTTAAGTACACTGAATGTCCACTTATACTTTTTTGCTCATGACAAACCCTGAAACCACAGCATTAGTCACAACTTATGTTAGAAATGGCAAAATTTACATGAATTCTGGAGTTAACAATGACAGATAAAATCCCTTACACAGATGTTCACTCTGCTTTCAAGGATCCAGGGGCTTTGGGAACTTCGCCTGAAGTTTGTAATGCAGGCGACATGGAAGAGGGTGTGCCCAGTGCACAAGTTCCCATGGGTGCCCAAGCACATGACCACCGTAGCCTGGCTTAATAGCAATGCATATACCTATCATCACTTTTCTTTAAGGTGCTAGCCCAGAAACAGATGTTTGGGGTTGTGCATTAAGAATTCTCTGGTCTTTGAAGTCTGTGCTCTGCCACAGAAGCCCTGCAATGGACTTAGGAATGGAGTTCAGGGCTGGGAGCCACAGGACTGCTGGATGACACCTGGTAAGTCATGTATCCACTAACAGTTAATCATGCCTACAACACCTCAAGGGTTTTGTGTTCAACAAGCATTGAAACAAATACTATCTACTAAGTATACTTTGACCGTAAATGCCATGTCCTTTCAAGACGGAAATCATTTTAGGAACTCCCTTCCAGTTATCACCCTTTTACAGTTCAGAACTTACCATGTGTCTGTGTCTCAGTGGGTAATGAGGAGGGTGTACAGCTCTCACCCTGATTTCTTCATCCCTCACCAGCATGTGTTTCCAGCCTGCCTACTCTGCTCCAGCACCTCGTTGAGCCCTGGAAATACAGACTCAAACAGGCAATATCTGCTCTCTTAGACCTTAGACTTTTCTGTGCAGGGAGGAGGTAGACATTTAGGGAATAAATCCCCTTGGGATGTGAAATATTTTATTACAGAGATTTGGAAAGTGTGCATGAGGTTACGACGGGTATTTGAGCAGCCAATTCTGTCTGGAGGGAACAGGAGAAAGCATCCCTAAGCAGGTGCTACATGTGGGTCCCCGAAGAGTGTCAGGGAGACCGTCACATGGTGGAATTGAAAAAAGAGGGGAGGACATGAGCCTCCCTGGGGGTTAGGAGGGCACCAGGAAAGAATCCACAAGGAGACGTTTACAAAAACAGCTGCTTGTTTCAAACATTAATTTTGACATAGCAATGATATTTTCACAGTAATGCATTTGCTAAATAAAATTAGTGAAATTACAAGTAACTATGTCTGCTAGAGTTGACCAATTTGTCTTAAAGATAACCTACATTTAAAAAGAGAATTTTAAATGTAAAAGCTTGTACCTTCTTCCTGTTAAAATGCATCATGTGGTCCTGGAAATGCCGTGGTTTTTTTTTGTTGTTGTTTTTTTTTTTAAATAATGCATTCCTTAAAAGCACTTGACTTTTCCACCAACCTCAGGCCTTCTCCCTTTCCTCCTCTAGGTCTCTTCCTGCCACTCTGTCTGCTCACTTTGGGCCACTTATGTGATCATATTCCCTTAAGCAAGAGAAAGGCTCTGTCCTGCCCATTGATTGCAACCCACAAAATTGCTTTCCAGTTCAAAATCGTGTCATGGAATAGCAGAGTGAACACCAAGGGCTCAGCAACAACAGGATTCCTTTTTGATCAGCAATATCAATTTGCTTAGCTGAGATCTTGGCTGTCACCATCAACAGTCACTGTCCTTTGTAATGGAAGAAGTCACTGCTGGCCATGGTGCTCACTAGCTCAAGGAGAATAGAGGTCCTGGGGTGGAGGATGGTGTAAATAGCCCTTGGCTTCAACCTCCATTTTCTTCTGGCTTCCACAGGACAGGCCAAGTAGAGCTGGGACATTCTTTAGTGTCAGTTCTTATACACAGATGCCCTTGTGTGAGCTCAGATTATTTGAGGTGCAGTTTTGCTTTAAAGAAGAAAATTGCAATGCCCAAATTCCTTCCCTCCTACTCCTGTTCTCCATCTATCTTGGAACTTCTGTAAGACAGTCCCCACCCAGGACTCACCACCACCATTAGAAGGATTTACTCAAAGATAAAATGAGCAAGGAGTCAGGGCAAAGGGGTAGGTTTTATATAGGAATCAAGTAAGGGTCATTTCTCTCAGACTGGGGAGGTTTTTTCCTGCCAACACACATAGAATGGTATTTCTTGGATGATGAAACCATGTCATGGAGCTCAGCATTTGCCTTATGCTACACAGACACCTCGAGAATGCCTCTGGAACACAAGTCAGGCCCATGGGTCTTCCAAAGGCCCCAGGTCACTGGCACAGTCTAAGGAGTTAGAAATGCAGGTTTCATTTGAGAGGCTCAAATTATAAAATCCTGTAGATTAGAATGTCCCAAACCCACATTCCCAGAATCATCAGAAAAGCTTAGAAATATTTGCTACACAAGACTAGGCCCTGTGCTAGACCCACTGAACCAGAAACAGCTTCTCAGGGGAAATGTAGCCCTATCTCTTATTCTCAGCTTGATTTTTGCCATAAATAAATAAATACATAGAAAATTAGGATGCATCTGTGGTCCTTTATAGCCAATAAATGCAAACGTAGTTTCTCACTGCAAGACAGAAATCAATGTTCTACTCACTGCCATCTCTGCAGCACACATATCTGTCCTTCTCCACCCCCACCTATCAGAATCCCCATAACTGAGGCTAGAAAATGTCTTTTCAAAAAATCTCTGTGCCAGTTCTTACACATGGCCACTGGGTAAGCATCTCAAAGACTGTACTCATAAGGGAATTCATTTTTCCACAAATGGAGAAGCGTAGTCCTGGGGTTTTCACGCATGTCAAAGGGCAAGGTCCCTCGCGTGATAAAGCCCAAGTCGGCGTGCGTGGACACATGTTCGTGGAAACAGAATTTCCTGTGGGGAATCAGGCTAACATTTCTTAGATTTAAAATAAAAACTTTGCTGCTGTTGACTCCTGCCCCCTCCCTGGATCAAAGAGCTTATACTAATGCATGTCCGGGCTCTTCCTGGCCAAATGTTTAGGGATCAACCTAAGTCTGTTTGCATATCTATCCTTTTGATGTACCTCCCCGGTCCATCTACCACCAGACCTGAATCTACATTCTATGCATAAGTTAATGAAGACAAATCTGATGCTCTGTGCCCAAAAACTTCAATAAAAACCTCTAGACCCGAGGCTCAGGTCTCTCTCCCAGACGATGAGGGAGGAGTCGCATGGTCCTGGTCCTCTTTTCCTGAGTATTCCTGTGTGAGATTTATTTACACACATTCAGTCACGGTCACCATGGATTCTGCATGGCCAAGAATCCGCGACACACTCAGACTTTGCCTCACTTGATGGACATGTGTGTTCTACTGGTATGCGGTAAAAACAAAACAAAACAAAACAAAACCTTGTTCTGGGTCACTCCAACCTAATTGGACACCTGAGTGACTCAGCAGTGTTCCTCAAAGACTGATTTCAGCAGAAACACCAGGCTGTCCTTCTGAGAATGCTGGTTCTAAAACAGGGAGAAAATGGCGGCAAGATAGAGGGAACAGAGTCCACTTCCTCCTGCCCACTGGTTGATTTTCTGAGGAACAGGGCGAAAACCCAACAGTATTCCAGCATATATGATGATTGGTGACCAAGATTACAGGGGAATTTGAATGTTCATACGGTAAGCTGAGTGCTTTGGAACGAAAAGGTCCCCCTCGGGACCAGATCGGGGAACAGGGTGGGGCTCCAGTCCCAAACCGGGTAGCTCCCCGATCGGACACGAGATTTTTGGGAGGGAGCCATATTGGGATGCGTGAGTGGCCAGATGCTTGTTTGGTCTGGTGGGCACAAATAGGAAGAATTTTTCAAAAAGGAAAAATAGGAAAAAAAGAGGTGTTCCATAGCTATTTGGAAAGGCCCTGCCCCCAACAGTCCCGAGGTTGGTGCGCACCTGGGATCAGAGGCCCAGGGCAGTCTGCCTGAAGCACCAGAGTGAGTGCAGGGACCACCCTCAGCCCATGGCAGCTGGCGCTTCCATCAAGGGGAATTGGAGATTGTATGAACCCGGGGACCGGAGGCCTGTGTCTGGCCACTCTTAAAGAACTGGGAACAGCTTGCAACCAGCGGCTCCGGGCTGGCACAACTTGCAAAACCAAACAAGGGAAACTAGGGACTGTGCGCACCCAGTGATCCATGGACCACTCGTGCACAGTTCAAAAATACCAGGGACACGGCACAACCAGAGCCCCTCAGCTAGGGCTCACTGGCACACAATCCAGGGACAAAGAGGAAAGGGAACACAGGTTCCCGGAGCTCATGCCAACAGCTGGGGACAAAGCCCTAGCCACCCAGCCCCTAAACATGTAGCCCTGCAGGGCCAATTGCCTTTGTAGGAATAAGGCAGAAGCACCCCATTGAGGGGAGTGGCAGACCGGAGCTGCAGATCGCACAAACTCTTGACTCAGAGTGGGGGCCGAACTATCCAGAAAGGGTGCGGAGAGAACCTATTATCTAGACCAGCAAAAAGAAAATAGGCGGTAGGAGAGTTGCCCCTAATAGATGCACATCAAAAGACCCAGTTTGGACCCAGAACCACACCTAGGAACTGGGCTGGTGGCTGGACAACAGTGAAGAGTGCACCTCAAGAAGGGAGAAAAGAAAAACTAACATCTTCCCAGCTGGACCAAGCCTGGCCGGACAGCTTTAAAATCAGAAAGAAGAAGGGGTTTTTTTGTGTTTTTTTTTACCTTTCTTCTTCTCTGTCCTTCACTATTTTTTAATTCCTACTTCCTCCCTTTCCTTTAGTATACCTAGTGCCCTCCTAATCATATCTCTTTTTTTTGTTTTATTTTGTTATTTTTTGATTTAAAAAAATTATTCTTTTAATTCTACCTTTCATTCTTTCCTTCTTTATACTTTATTCCTCCTTCCTCCTTTCCTTTCCTTATAGTATCCTTTCTCCCTTCCTTCACTCCTTTTTTTCCTTTTTCTTTCTTTCCCCCTTGCCCCCCTTTCTTCTTTACCTACAGGTGAGACATTAAAACCTGGAGCAATGAAAAGACCACAGTCAGTCCCGGAGAGGGGTCAGCCCAAAAAACAGAGACAGTGAGACAAAATTAACTTTGCTACTCCAGAGAACTTGACAAATCAATTTAAGAAACAGAGGATAGCAAGAAGAGTCTCACAAACAATGGGAAGACAAAGAAACAATCCTTAAATGAAAGGAAAGGAGGAAACCCCAGAAAGAATGATAAACGAAACAGAGGCAAGCCAACTATCAGATATTGAGTTCAAAGCATTGGTTATCAGGAAGCTCAAGCAGCTCAATGAGCTCACAGAGAATTTCCAGAAACTACAGGGAAACTACAATGAATTCACGGCAAAATATGTTAACATGAAAAGGAAGTAGAAACTATCCAAAAGGGCCAAGGGGAAATGAAGAATACAATATCTGAACTGAAGAACACAATAGAAGGAATCAAAAGCAGGCTCGATGAAGCAGTGGATCAAATCAGCGAGCTGGAAGACAAGGTAGAATAAAACATCCAAAAAGAGCAGGAACAGGAAAATAGAATTAGAAAAAATGAAGTGGTATTCAGGGAAATGCAGGACAACATGAAATGTAATAATATTCGTATAACAGAGATACCAGAAAAAGAAGAGCAAGGGATAGAAAACCTGTTTGAAAAAGTAACAATGGAAAACTTCCCTAATCTGATGACAGAAAAGGTCACAAAAATCCAAGAAACACAGAGAGTCTCAATCAAAAGGAACCCAAACAGGGCTACTTCAAGACACATCATAATTAAAATGGCAAAATTCCAAGACAAAGAAACAATCTTAAAGGCAGCGAGACAGAGACAAAAAGTAACATACAAGGGAGCCCTGACAAAACTAGCAGTTCACTTCTAAACGGAAACATTACAAGCCAAAAGAAAATGGCAAGAAATATTCCAAGTAATGAGAACCAGAAGCCTGCAACCAAGGCTACAGTACCAGCCAGGCTCTCAATTAAGATAGACAGTCAAAGAAGAACCTTCCTAGACAAAAGAAGTCTAAAAGAATACACCTCCACCAAACCAGGTTTGCAAGAGATGCTAAAGGGACTGCTTTAAAGAAAGGAAGGAAGAGAGAGAGAGAGAGAGAAACAAAGGAAGAAAAAAATGTCAATGAATAAGTACATATCAAGAATAACGATAACATAAATTGATTAAATGTTCCAATTAAAAGACATAGAATAGCTGAATGGATAAGAAAGCATGACCCACACATATGCTGCCTACAAGAGACCCACCTCAGGACAAAAGACCTACAAAGATTGAAAGTTAAGGGCTGGAAACAAGTTTTCCAAGAAAACGGACAGGAAAAAAGAGTCAGGTTAGCTTACTCACTGGAAGGACAAAACAGACTTCCAAAAAAGGGCCATAAAGAGACCCAGAGAGACACTTCATAATACACAAGGGAAGAATTCACCAAGAAGACATAAACATTGTATATATATATGCATCCAACATAGGAGCACCAAAATACATAAACAATATTTTGTAGGACTTCAAGAAAGATATTGATAGCAACACAGTAATAGTAGGGGAATTCAACACCCCACAGTCAAAAATGGACAGATCCTCCAAACAAAATATCAACAAAGATAGTGTGGCATTGAACAATACCCTAGAAGAAATGGACTTAAATGATATATACAGAGCCTTTCACCCCAAAGAAGCTAAATACACATTCTTTTCCAATGCACATGTAACATTTTCAAAGATAGACCATATGATAGGACACAAAACAAGCCTCAACAAATTCAAGAAGATTGAAATCATATCAAGTATTTTATCTGACCACAAGGGTCTGAAATTAGAAACCAATCCCAAGGAAAAAACACCAAAATACTCAAAATCATGGAAATTGAATAGCATGCTATTAAACAACAGATGGGCCAAAGACGAGATTAGGGAAGAAATCAAAAAGTTTCTCGAAACAAAGGAAAATAAACTTAAAACAACCCAAAAGTTATGGGACACAGCAAAGGCAGTCCTGAGAGGGAAGTTGATAGTGATACAGGCCTACCTAAAAAAGATAGAAATATTTCAAACAAATAGCCTAACCCTATACCTACAAGAACCCAAGGAACAACAACAAAGACAACCCAGAGCAAGTAGAAGGAAGGAAATAACCAAGATCAGAGGAGAATTAAATGACATAGAGACTAAAAGCACAATTCTAAGGATCAATGAATCCAGAAGTTGGTTCTTTGAAAAGATAAACAAAATCGACAAGCCTTTAAGCAGGCACATCAAAAAGAAAAGAGAGAGGACCCAAGTAAACTCAATCAGAAATGAAAGAGGAGATATTACAACTGATGCCACAGAAATACAAAGGATTGTAAGACACTACTATGAAGAACTGTATGCCAAAAAATATGAAAACCTATGTGAAATGGACAAATATTTAGAAAAATATAATCTTCCAAAACTCAATAAAGAAGAAGCAGAAAGCCTGAACCAACCAATAACAGCAGATGAAATTGAAGCAGTAATAAAAAAAAACTCCCAACACACAAAATCCCTGGACCAGATGGTTTCACAGGAGAATTTTACAAAGCATTTAAGAAAGAACTAACCCCTACCATTCACAGACTAATCCAAAAAATCCAAAATGATGGAAGACTCCAAAACTCTTCTTATGAAGCCAACATCACCCTAATCCCAAAACCAGATAAAGACAAAACAAAGAAAAGTTGAGGCCCATATCGCTGGTGAACATTGACACTAAAATCCTCAACAAAATATTGGCAAACCAACCACATCCAGCAATACATTAAAAGGATTATACACCATGACCAAGTGGGATTCATCCCAAGGATGCAAGGATGGTACAATATTCGCAAAACAATAAACGTAATACATCACATAAACAAAAGCAAAGACAAAAATCACATGATCATATCAATAGATGCAGAAAAAGCATTCGATAAGGTACAGCATCCATTTATGATAAAAAACACTTACCAAAGTGGGAATAGAGGGAGCGTTCCTCAACATAATAAAGGCCATATATGAGAAACCTACAGCCAACATTGTACTCAAGGGGCAAAAACTAAAATCTTTCCACTAAGATCAGGAACAAGACAAGGTTGTCCACTATCACCACTTCTATTCAACATAGTACTGGAGTTTTAGCCACAGCAATCAGACAAGAAAAGGAAATAAAGGGCATGCAAATTGGAAAGGAGGAAACAAAACTTTCATTTTTTGCAGATGACACGATAGTGTACTTAGAAAATCCTATAGACTCTGCCAAAAAACTACTCAACCTAATAATTGAATTCAGCAAAGTGGCAGGATACAAAGTCAATATCCAGAAATCAAAGGCATTTTTGTATCCCAACAGTGAAACAGCAGAAACAGAAATCAGGGAAAAAATCCCATTTGATATAGCAATAAAAAAACAAAATACCAAGGAATAAACCTAACCAAGGAGGTAAAAGACCTGTACTCAGAAAACTACACAACACTGAAGAAAGAAATCATGGAAGACACAATCAAATGGAAACATATACCATGCTCATGGATCGGAAGAATCAACATCATCAAAATGTCCATACTACCCAAAGCAATTTATAGATTCAATGCAATCCCCATCAAAGTACCAAATGCATATTTCACAGATATAGAACAAACACTTCAAAAATTTATATGGAACCATAAATGAACCCGAATATCAACTGCAATTTTGAGAAAGAAGAGCAAAGCAGGAGAGATCGCAATTCCTGATATCAAACTGTACTACAAGGCCACTGTAATCAAAACAGCTTGGTACTGGCATAAAAAATAGACAGATAGATCAATGGAACAGAATAGAGAACCCAGAAATAAACCCAAGTCTCTATGGGCAATTCAGCTTCGACAAAGGGAGCAGAAACATAAAATGGAGTAAAAATAGCCTCTTCAACAAATGGTGTTGGGAAATTTGGACAGCTACATGCAAAAAAATGAAACTTGAGCACCCACTTACACCATTCACAAAAATAAATTCAAGGTGGATAAAAGACTTAAATATAAGTCGTGACACCAAAAAATCCTGGAGGAAAACATCGGAAGGAAAATCTCAGACACTCCACGCAGCAACATCTTCAATGATATGTCCCCTAGAGCAAGGGACATAAAGGAAAGAATAAACAAATGGGACCTCATCAAAATAAAGAGCTTCTCTGGGGCTAAAAAAAAACAGTATTAAAATAAAAAGAGAACCAACCGTATGGGAAAACATATTTGCCAATGATACTTCAGACAAGGGTTTGATCTCCAAAATATATAAAGAACTCATACGACTCCACTCCAGGAAGACAAAAAACCCAATTAAAAATTGGGCAAAAGAAATGAACAGACACTTCTCGAAAAAAGACATACAGAGGGCTCAGAGACATATGAAAAGATGCTCCACATCACTTGCCATCAGAGAGATGCAAATTAAAACCACAATGAGATACCACCTCACACCAGTCAGAATGGCCACCATCAACAAAGTAACAGATAACTGTTGGAGGGGATGTGGAGAAAAGGGAACCCTACTACACTGTTGGTGGGAATGCAGACTGGTGAAGCCACTGTGGAAAACAGTATGGAATTTCCTCAGAAAACTAAAAATGGAACTGCCTTTTAACCCAGCAATTCCACTACTGGGATTATACCCTAAGAGCCCTGAAAAACCAATTGAAAATAACCTCTGCACTCCTATGTTCATAGCAGCACAATTCTCAATAGCCAAGTGCTGGAAACAACCTAAGTGCCCTCTACAAATGAATGGACCAAGAAACTATGGTACATTTACACAATGGAATTCTACGCAGCAGAGAGGAAGAAGGAGCTTATACCCTTTGCAACAGCATGGATGGAACTGGAGACCATTATGCTAAGTGAAGTAAGCCAGGCAGTGAGGGACAAATACCACATGATCTCACCTTTAACTGGAACATAATCAACAAAAGAAAAAAGCAAGAGGCCCGGCTGGTGTAGCTCAGTGGATTGAGCACGGGCTGGGAACCAGAGGGTCCCAGTTCGATTCCCAGTTGGGGCACATGCCTGGGTTGCGGGCCAGGTCCCCAGTGAGGACCACGTGAGAGGCAACCATACATTGTTCTTTCTCCCTCCCATCTCCTTTCTCTGAAAATAAATAAATAAAATCTTTAAAAAAAAATAAAAGAAAAAAGCAAGAAAAACATAACCAGAGACACTGAAATTAAGAACAATCTAACATTAGCCAGAGGTGAGGAGGGAGGGGGAAATGGGCAGAGGGGTTTTCAGGAACCACTATGGAGGACACATGGAAAGAACCAAGGGGGATGAGGGAGGCAGGGAAGGGAGGTGGGTTTGGGGGGGGTATGGAGGGGAGGGTATGCAGACAACTGTAACTGAAAAACAATAAAGTAATTTTTTTTTAATAAAAGAGAATGCTGGTTCTAGTAGAGGCCTCTTCACCTTAGGATACTCAAAACCAGGGGCAATGCCTGCTATGGATCCACTCCCAGCTTCTAAGATGAAACTGGTCCTTCACCTTCTACAGGGTATACTCCACAGGATGTGCCTCCCATGGTTCTCACCAGCCTCTTTCACAGCCCCTGGGACATCTGAGATCCCTTTGTTCATAAATTTTGGGGGACCTACTGTGAACCACCCACTGCAATATCCTCCTTAATTTCATTCGCTATTAAATATTTAATTTTAATAATTATTCAAATAACCATGTATGGAAGGATCTATCAAACCTTCTCCAGACCAACACCAGCTTTCTTTACCAACAAGGAAATAAGTTTCAGTGATGAAGGCATTGCCCCAGCAAAAAGTGGAGGATGATTCCCTGTGTGCTCTCAACATTCCAACTGATACATGTTCTTTTAACAAAAGTTTATTTCAATAATGCATCTCACATATCATTGTAGCTTCTTCTGACTTTGGCTCCACCCTGCACAGATAAATCTAGCCATGGCTTTGGGCGGCATTAGAAACAGCTCATTCTTGGACCTGTAAATGGCTCCACTGAATAACAATTACTATAATTCACCAAGTTCCTCAGCACTTATTTAATTTAGCAGGTAAAGAACCAGCAATGTATATTGGCTCAGGCTGGACAGAAAGTCACTGATAGCATTAATATCATAAAAGTCCAGACTGCCAAATTGTTCCTTACCTATTCCTTACAATACCGCTTCCCAATTCCCAAATCCATAAATTCTAGGTTTAGAGATGGACCTTCCACTTTATTGTAGGTCAGTTTTCTATCCCACTTCTAATCTTCCTGTGGATAAAAATCCCCTGTAATGTTTGTGCATGTCTTAGTTCCAACAAATAGGATGATTATGTGGAGGGAGGTTAGAAAAAAGTCCTGTAATAAAATGGTAACTGAGCCTTGGCTGGTGTAGCTCCGTGGATTGAGTGTGGGAAGTTAACCAAAGGGTCACTGGTTCAATTCCCAGTCAGGGCACATGCCTGGGTTGCAGGCCAAGTCCCAAGTAGGGGCGCCATCAGAGGCAGCTACACATTGATGTTTCTCTCCTTCTCTAAAAATAAATAAATAAAATCTTTTAAAAAAATGGTAACTGAATCCTGTTAAAGATGCTCAGAAAATGCCATGCCCAATTGTTGATTCAGACTGCAGAAACAAAACTCAGAGAAAGTAAAAAGAGAAAGTTATCTTCTCTCTGCTTCCCAGGAAAAATGTCATATTAATCAGCTATCAAAACCCTTTTGGAACATGGAACTCCCAAACTCTCCTTATGAGACCAGCATCATCCTAATCCCAAAACACAACAAAGAAAGAAAACAACAGGCCAATATCGCTGATGAACACAGATGCTAAAATGCTCAACAAATATTGGCAAACCGCATCCATCAATACAAAAAATATCATACACCATGACCAAGAGAGACTCATACCAGGGATGTAAGGATTGTACAATATTCACAAATCAATAACTGTGATACATCACATAAACAAAAGAAAAAAAAATCACATCATATAGATAGATGCAGAAAAATCACTTGATGAGGTCCAGCACCCATTTATGATAAAAATACTCAGCAAAGTGGGAATAGAGGGAGCATTCCTTAACATAATAAAAGCTATAGACAAGAAACCTACAGCCAACATCATACTCAATGGGCAAAAAATAAAAGCTTTTCCACTAAGATAAGAACAAGACAAGGGTGTCCACTTTCAACACTTATATTCAACAGAGTATTGGAAGTCCTAGTCACAGCAAACAGACAAGTAAAAGAAATAAAAGGCATCCAAATGGGAAAGGAGGAAGTAACACTGTCACTGTTTGCAGATGACATAATAGCATACATAGAAAACCCTATAGACTGCACCAAAAACTACTTGAGCTAATAAGGGAATTTGGCAAAACAGCATGATACAAATATTGGTCAATATCAAATATTTGTCAATATTCAGAAAGCAAAGGCATTTTTGTACACCAACAACAAAATATCAGAAACAGAAGTTAGGGGAAAAATCCCATTTGCAATAACAAGAAAAATAAAGTACCTAGGAATAAACCTAACCAAGGAGGTAAAAGACCTGTAATCAGAAAACTACACAACACTAAAGAAAGAAATTAAGGGAGGCACAAACAAATGGAAGCATATGCCATGTTCAAGGATTGAAAAACTTAACATCATCAAAATCTGCATAATACCCAAAGCAATTTACATATTCAATGCAATCCCTGTTATAATAACAATGATGTATTTCACAGATATACAACAAACATTTCAAAAATGTATATGGAACCATAAACAACCCTGGATAGCCACAGCAATTTTGAGAAAGAAGAACAAAGTAGGAGGGATCGCAATACCTAATATCAAATTATATTACAAGGCCACAGTGGTCAAAACAGTCTGATACTGGCATAAGAACAGACATGTAGATCGATGGAACAGAATAAAGAGCCCAGAAATAAACCCAAGTCTCTACGGTCAATTGATATTTGACAAAAGGGGCAGAAGCATAAAATGGAGTAAAAATAGCTTCTTCAAAAAATGGTATTGGGACATCTGGACAGCTACATGCAAAAAAATGAAATTCAACCACTAACTTGCATCATACACAAAAATAAACTCAAGGTGGATAAAAGACTTTAGTATAAGTTGTGACACCATAAAAGCACTAGAAGAGAATGCAGGCAGGAAAATTTCAAATATCCCAAGAAGCAATATTTTTACCAATATGTCCCCTACAGCAAAGGACATAAAGGAAAGACTAAATAAATGGGACTACATGAAATTAGAAAGCTTCTGCCCAGCTAAAGAAAACCGCATTAAAATGAAAAGATAACCAACTTTATGGGAAAACATTTTTGCCAATGATACCTTGGACAAGGGTTTGATCTCCAAAATACATAAAGAACTCACACATGTTCACTCCAGGAGAACAAACAATCCAATTAAAAAATAGGCAAAGTACTTGAACAGACACTTCTCCAAGAAGACATTCAGAAGGCCCAGAGACATATGAAAAGATGCTGAGCATCACTAGCCATCAGAGAGATGCAAATTAAAACCACTTCACACCTGTGAGAATGGCCATCATAAATGAATCAACAAACAATTACTGCTGGTGAGGTTGTAGAGAAAGGGGAACCCTAGTGCACCATTGGTGGGAATGCAGACTGGTGCAGCCACTGTGGAAAACAGTATGGAATTTCCTCAGAAATCTAAAAGTGAGGGTAATGTTGTGGGGGGGAATGAAGACAACTGTATTTGAACAATAATAAAAAAGTAAAAATAAAATAAATAAATAAATAAAAGTAAATAAATAAAATCATTTTTTTAATCTAAAAATGGAACTGCGTTGTGAACTGGCAATTCCACTGCTGGGGTTATAGCCTAAGAATCCTGAAATACCAACTCAAAATAACCTATGCACCCCAATGTTCACAGCAGTGCTATTTACAATAGCCAAGTGCTGGAAACAGCCTAAGTGCCCAACAGTAAATGAGTGGATCAAAAAACTGTGGTACATTTACACAATGGAATATTATACAGGAAAAAGAAAGAAGGAACTCCTACCCTTTGCAACAGCATGGTTGGAACTGGAAAGTATTATGCCAAGTGAAATAAGACAAACAGTGAAAGGCAAATACAGTGATCGCTCACCTATTGTGGGAGTTACATTCCAGAGACCCTGAGATAGGTGAAAATCCACAAAATAGTAACGTTATCTTTATTTTATTATTTGTATATATTTTAAGGCTTTATAAACCCTTACCACACTCCTATAAACCTTCCCCACTCTCTTATTAACCTTTCCCACACTCTTATAAACACGTCATATGCTCTTAAACCTACGTAATTTTAACAACATATAAAATTCTATATGGGTACTCACCAGTGAAGTATATTACAACTTGAATGATGAAGATCATGAATTTTGTAGCTGTGCAGAACTGTTGGTGATGAAGGTGATGACGATGAGATGAACGTACTGCACAGCCAAGAAGAGCATTACAGCTCTTCTGAAGGCATCACTTCATCAGGGAGTGCAGTATCTTCGCCCTGAGCCATAACTTCTATTTCCACTAAAGGCGAAGGCGTAACTGATCTCTTTGTCCGAGTGATAAACACAGTTATGGGGAGTAGCTGGTGCTGCTTTTTCTTCTGAGTAAGAAGGTTTTTATAAACTGACTCTCGATTGTATTTACGAAGTGCAACGAACAAAGCATCTGGGGGTCCTATTCTTCAGCCACTCACTGAAGTTCTTTTGCCATTCTGACCATAGTTGCAAGATGATCGAGTGTTAGGCCAACCTCCTCCTCTTCTCCAACCCATAGTTTGTCTTGTTCCTCATCCTCTTCTTCACTTGCTGACTTCGTCATCTCCATCAGGTCTTCGTCCGTCAATGGTTGTAAGTGGACATCTGCAAAGGTAGCTTCTCCATGCAGAGAAATGCTCTTGCATCCAAAGCGTCTCTGAAGTTTGTCAAACTGGCCCTCGCTGGCACTGAATGGGGTTGGTCTGGTGGGAGAAGCACTCGACAGTCCTGCTTCTGCATTATTGTTGTCCTCGTCTTCATCCTCGTCACCATTGTGAATGTCTGTGCTTTCTCCAAAACTATCATAAAGTTTCTTGGCCTTTATCCAGATGGTGTTGGTATCCAGTGAGATATTCTTCTTCTGCAGTCCTTTATCCACAGGGCCAAAGCAGACTCTATCCTCACAATGGCCTTATTGTGGGAAGTGACCGCCCTCTTTGCAGTCTTGTTAAAAGTCATTGTTGCTGTAGACCTAATATTCTTCTCATCTTTCTTTATGTAGCAAATAGTAGATTCATTGATCCCATAATGGCAGCCTACGGCCATGTAGCTTTTGCCTTCCTCTAACATGTCGAAAATTTCACCTTTTCTTAGAAGGTAAGCATATTCTTCTGGTGCTTGGGTTCACTGCCAGAAGCCTTAGAAGGCACAGAATGTCAGGATGGCATCATAGGGCTTGAAATAAATTTAAACTTTTACGAAAATTTCACAAAAACACAACACCACAGAGCAACACTATGCACAGTGATCAGACATTGATGTAAAGTGAGCAAGGATAAATGCTGAACATATGGGCACAGTGTGGGAGAGCAAACAGACAAATCCTATGGTCACTGAGCCAATCAGCACCCAGGATACAGAACACAGTGCTGTGGTTGGTCCCCTTCCATTCCATCAGCCAGTAGTGTGCCATGTATAATCTCACTTTGGCAAACTTACACAAGTGGTAGTGGCATACTGCATTTCCATTGTGTATAGTATGGTATTCATCCACTGATGAAATACGTACTGTATTTTATTTCAATTTAATATTATTCTAATATGGTTGAATTAACATTTTTTATATTTTTATACTGTTTTAAAGTTTTAGGCAAAAATAATTAAAATCATAAATATTATATAAATACCTATATACTACAAAATCTTGTGATATAGCGAAAGCTCTGTGACACAGAATTAGATATATTTTTTAAAAACCCTGCAATACAGTGAAACCACAATAAGTGAACCGCGATATAGTGGGGGATGACTGTACCATATGATCTGACCCATATGTGGAACCTATTCAGCAATACAAACAAGTGAACAAAATAGAACCAGAGACATTGAAATAAAGAACAAACTGACAGTGGCCAGAAGGAGTGGAAGGGGATAATGGGGAAAAAAGGGGGGAAGGGTCAAGTCAAGGAACATGTATAAAGGATCCATGGACAAAGACAACAGAGCAGGGAGGATTCAGTGTGGGAGGTGGGGGTGTGTAATGGGGGCAAATGGGGAAAACTGTAATGGAACAACAATAAAAAAACCCTTTTAGGTAAAGAATTCATTGCACTTGGCTATTTACAAGGCATGTTTATCTTAAAATATAAATGCATTAAAAGTATGTCACAGAATTAAAGATGAGATACTTAAAGGTTATTTCTCAGGAAAACTTTCAAAAAACATAGAATTATGCATGACTCATACTTCCAACTCTCATGACTAAACAGAGGCATCTGTCCAACAGCTGGCAAACAGGACACTGTCTGATGGTCCTGGACCACTTGTAGCCTTCTCTAAGTGTGAAGAAAAGTCCCTTTGTTTCAGTTAATGTAAGTTTGAAAGCTGTATAGCTTTTTATTTGTCAGAAGCTATAGTATATAGCAAACCTAAAACACAGAATCAGTTTGTGTTCCAGAGGGGTTTGTTCGGTCTTTCTACAAAAACAAAGCCAAACTACAAAATCTTTTCAGATTCTTGAGGCTTCAAGGTCTCACTTGATGCCTAACCTAGAGTTTTCCTACAAAATTGTATCCAAAAATTATTGTGGAGAATGATAAACCTCTACCAGTCTCTATCTAGTACCAAAATAGCAAGGAGAAAATTATACAAAATATTTGGTCTTTTCGATTAACAAGGCCCTTCCTGGTCCCTTTGACTAGAGTGAAACTTCTCCAGATGAAACCTTGGGCATCCGTCATGACTGGGTTCCATGTCACCCCTCAGCTCCCCTAACTCAGCCAGAGCATTATTCCAGACAGTCTGCCTCTCTGGTCCTTCCAACAATAGTATGAAAAAAAAAATATTGGTAACATTTTATTGGCTGTTTTGCTGATCAGTTGTGAGGAATCAAACTTGTATTTGTAAACATTGATAATTCTATTCACAAGAGCAGAGTTTTCCAGTTACCATATAATGGTTCTCCATACACTAACATCCACTAATCATCTTGGAAAATGCTTACCAGGTGATAACAATAAAGTTGGATTTATTGAGTATTGTATTGGCACGGTGGGGGTGGAATGGGAGGTGGAGATACTATGTCTGGTTTCCTCAAAAATCCATCAAATAACCTGGACAGATACCATTTAGAAGCCAGCCATTTGACCTAAATAGTTCAAGGGACCAAAAATAACTTAAAGATTAAGTGAAACTTAATCTATAAAACAAAGAATCAAGCAAAATAGAACCAGAGACAAGGAAATAAAGAACAAACTGACAGTGAACAGAGCAGACAGGGGAGGGGGATAATGGTGGAAAGAAGGGGAAGGATCAAGTCAAGAAACATGTATAAAGGACCCATGGACAAAGACAACAGGGAGAAGTAGGGAGAATTGAATGTGGGAGGTGGGAGATGGGTAGGGTAGGGGATAGTAATGGGGGGGGAGGGAAATAGGGACAACAGTAACTGAACAACAATAATTTGTTTTAATTCCTAGAAACATACAATCTTCCAGAACTGAATCAGGAAGAATCTGAAAACCTGAATTGACTGATTGCAACTAATGAAATTGAAGCAGTAATGAAAATAAATAAATAAGGCCCAGCAAACAAAAGTCCTGGACCAAATGGCTTCACAGACAAACTTTACCAAATATTCAAAGAAAAACTAACACGTATCCTTCTAAACTTCTAAAAAATACAAGAGGCAGAAGACTTCCAAGCTCTTTTTCTGATGCCAATATCATCCTAATTCCAAAACTTTCACTACAAAGAAAGAAAAGTATAGGTCAATACCCCTAATGAACATAAATCCTAAAATTCCCAACAAAATACTAGCAAACCAGTTCCAGAAATACCTTAAAAAGATTGTACACCATGAACTAACGGGATGTACACAAGGGATCCAAAATTGGTATAACATTTGCAAATACATATGTGTAATACAACCCATAAACAAAATAAATAATAAAAATCACATGATCATATTAATAGACTCAAAAAGGCATTTAATAAAATCTATCACCATTTATAATAAAAAACTCTCAGCAAATGGGGAATACAGGAATCATGTCTCAACATAATAAAGGACATCTATGACAAACTTACAACTGACATCTGACTGAATAGGGAAAAAAAAAGATTTCCCTTAAGATCAGGAACAAGACAGGGATGTCCATTTTCACCATTCATATTCAACATAATACTGGAAGTCTTAGCCAAAACAATCAGACATTGCATTATACATAGAAAAGTTTGAAGACTCCACCAAAAAACTACTATATCTAATAAATGAATTTGGCAAAGTAGCAGGGTACAAATTAATATTCAAAAGCTGGTGGCATTTTTAACAGCAATAATGAAATATGAGAAAGAGAAATTAAGAGAAAATCTTATTTACTGTTGCAACAACAACAAAAAAGAAAGTATCTTGGAATAAATTTAAACAAGGAGGCAAAAGACCTGTGCTCAGAAAATTGTAAAACTATGGAGGAAAAAAATTGAGGAAGATACAAATAAGTGGAAGCATATACGATGTTCATGGGTTGGAAGAATTGACATCATTAAAATGGCCATACTACACAAAGCAATCTATAGATTCAAAGCGATTTCTATTAAAATAGCAATGACATATTTCACTCATTTAAAAAAAATGTTCCAAAAATTATGTGGAACCAAAATATAACCCAAACAGCCCCAGCAATCTTGAGAAAGAAGAACAAAGTAGCAGGGATCGCAATACCTGATATCAAAGTATACTACAAGGCCACTGTAATCAAAACAGCCAGGCGATGGCATAAGAACAAGCATATAGAACAATGAAATAGATAAGAGAGCCCAGAAATGAACCCATGCCTTTATGATCGATTAATATTTGACAAAGGAGGCAACAACGATGATGTAAGACAATCTCTTCATAAATTTTATCAGGAACACTGGACAGAAATGCAAAAAACAAAAATGAAACTAGACAACCAACTCACACCATACACAAAAATAAACTCAAGATGGATAAAAACTTAAATGTTAGGCTCAAAACCATAAAATTCCTAGAAGACAAAATAGCCAGTAAAATCTCAGACATCACTCTTAACAATATTTTTGCCAATATATCTCCTAGGGCAATGGAAATAAAAGAAAAAGTAAATGAATGGGACTACATCAAACTAAAAAGCTTCTGCACAGCAAAAGAAACCATCAACAAAATGTAAAGGGAACCCAACCTGTGGGAGAACATATTGCCAATGATACATCTAATAAGGGGTTAATATCCAAAATATATCAAGAATGTATACAACTCAACATCAGGAAGGCAAACAATCCTATTAAAAAATGGGCAGCCCTGGCTAGTATGGCTCAGTGGACTGAGCACCGGCTTGGGAAGCAAAGTGTCACCAGTTCAATTGCCAGTCAGGGCACATGCCTGAGTTGTGGGCCAGGTCTCCAGTAGGGTGCACACAAGAGGCAACCACACATTGATGTTTCTCTCCCTCTCTTTCTCCCTATCCTTTCCCCTCTATCGTAAAAAAAATAAATAAAATAAAATGGACAAAGGCCCTGAATAGACACTTCTCCAAAGAGAATATACAGATGGCAAAATTTTCAGCATCACTAGCTGTGGTGGATCCTGTCCTGCAGAATCTGTATGCTGTGGTCTATTTGTAAATAATTCACATGTGAATCCTGGGGAGAAAATGGGGGGGGGGGACTACATGGTCCCCCTCGAGCCAGAGAGAGAGCCCTGACCCCTGTCTAAACAGGCTTTTATTGTTTTTCTGGGTACATTACATAACAATGGTCACCATTTACTATGCATAGGTTCGCATCAGGTGATAAACAACAAAGGAGAGGACATCAAAGGAGGATTTTACAAATGTAAAGGCAAAAGGGGTTGGGCTGGTCTTGAGGGGTTTATCACAGGTTTTTAGGAAACTGCTTTGAAGATATGCAATTAGCGTTTGTTTTTTTAATCCAGGGTAAAAGAATTTCAGCGATAGCAAGCCTTATCTCTAGGAAGAACGCAGGTCTGATTTACCCACAGGAAAACCTGTCCATGCACGTGGGGCCTGCTTGCCAACTTGAATCCCACCAAGGTTTTTTCAAACAGTGAAAGCAGAGCTCCAAGTCCCATTACATGTGGAATGGTTCCCTATAACTAGCCATCAGAGAGATGCAAATTAAAACCACAACGAGGTATCACCTTACACTTGCCAGAATGGCAACAATCAATAAATCAACAAACAAGTGCAGGTGAGGCTGTAGAGAAAAGGGAACCCTCATGCACTGTTGATGGGAATACAGACATGTGCAGCCACTGAGGAAAACAGTGTGAAGTTTCCTCAAAAACTTGAATAATGGAATTGCCTTTTGACCCAGTGATTCCCCTTCTGGGAATATATCCTAAGAATCATGAAACACTAATTCAAAAGAATACATGCATCCCTATGTTCATAGCAGCATATTTACAATACCCAAGATATGGAAGCAGCCCAAGGGCCCAACAGTAAATGAGTAGATAAAAAGTGTGGTACACCTACACAACAGAATACTACACAGCTGTATAAAAGAAGGAAACCTTACCATTTGCAACAACATGTAAAGACCTGGATATTATTATGCTAAGTGAAATAAGCCTGTTAGAGAAAGACAAATACCATAAGATCACAATTATAAGTAGAATACATTGAACAAAATAAATTTACAAACAAAGTAGAAACAGAGGTATGGATACAAGGAATAGATTGACATATCTCAGAAAGGAGGGGAAAGGGGACTGGATGAGAGAAGGTGAAGAAATTCTCCAGAAAACACATAACATAGACAAAGACTACAGTGAGTGACAGCCAGAGTGAAATAGTGTGGGTGGAAGGTGGAGGTGGGCAAATGGTGGGGGGAAATGGGGACAAAGAAGACTTTCCTTGAGGTGATGGCCACTAGATGGGGTGAGCAGATGAAGTTTTATTGAGTTGTACACTTGAAACCTGTTCAGTTTTGTGAACCAAAGTCACCCAATAAATAAATACATAAATAAATAAATTGATAGATAGATAGATAAATAATAAAATACATTTGTCCACCAGGTTCTATAAGTAACAAACAAAAATTGAGGGAGAAAGATGGCGGCGGAATAGGAGGGAGTGGGGTACGCTTCCTCCTGCCACTAATGAGACATCTGGCCGATTTTCTGAGGGGCAGAGCGATCACCCAGCTGTATTCCAGCATGTAGGAAGATTGGCGACCAGGATTGCACATAAAACTGAAAGATCAGATGGTAGGGAGTCTGCTTCGGAGAGAAGGGGTCCCTCGGGACTTGCAGGGAGCTGGGAGGTCTGTGGATCCAGTCGCAGCAGCTTCCCGGTCTGTTCCAGGATCCGTGGGAGGGAGCTGGATTGGGTTGTGTGAGTAGCCAAAACAGGCAAGCTGCGTCTGTTAGGATAGGCTCTTTCCCTGGCAGTCCGGAGGTCAGTGCGTACGTGGGGACCAGTCTGCAGCAGCTGGCACTCCCAGCAAGAGGAATTGGAGAGTGCACTGACTGGGAGACCCAAGGCCTGGAGCTCTTGGACCCATCACACCCAGCGAAGCCAGTCAGGGGTGGCTGGGGACTGTGCACATCCTACGCCTGGGCCTGCTGCTCACAAGCGCCAGATCCAGAGACAAAAGCGGTAAGCAAATACAGGGCGCAGAGCTCACACCTGGAGGGCTCAAGTCACAACCCAGCCCCTGCGATCGGACACCTACAGTGCCGACTGCCTCCGTGGGAGAAAAACAGAGGAGCCCCATCGAACCCCACTGAGAGGAGACACAGACCTCACAAACTCTGACTCACTGTGGAGGCCAGGGAGCCCAGAAGGGGTGCTGCGAATTCCTACCAACTGGGCTGGAGGCAGGACGGCAGCTAGGAGTGCAGCTCAGGAAGGAAACCTGATATCTTCCCAGCCTGTCGCAGACAGAAGGACCAGAGGAGCAACCCTGACCTGACACTTTTAAAGCCAGCCAACAAAATTTTTTTTCTTTTTTTTCTTTCTTTTATTTTCTCTTTGTTTCTTTGTTTGTTTTCCCCGACGCTTCTTCCTATCTGTCCTTCTATATTTTTTTTAATTCCTTCTACCTTCCCTTCATTTAGTATTCCTAGTTTTCTCTTCTTTTTATTTTATTTTATTATTTTTTTCTCTATTTTTTTCCCTTTTATGTTCTTCTTTTTCTCCCTTTCCCTCTCTTCTTATCCACAGGTGAGAAAATAAAACATAGAATTGTGAAGAGAATAGACTGGGACTCAGACAAGAGTCAGCCTTAAAAAAACAGAGACAGTGACACAAAGCTAACTTTGCTGCTCAAGAGAACTTGACAGATCAACTTAAGAATCAGAGGCTAGCAAGAAGAATCCCACAAACAATGGGAAGACAAAGAAACAATCCCCAAATGAAAGGAAAGGAGAAAACCACAGAAAGAATGATAAATGAAACAGAGGCAAGCCAACTATCAGATATTGAGTTCAAAGCATATGTTATCAGGAAGCTCAAGAAACTCGAGAAGCTAGATGAGCTCACAGAAAATTTCCAGAAACTACAGGGAAACTATAATGAACTCACTGCAAACTATGTCAACATGAAAAAGGAAATAGAAACTATCCAAAAGGGCCAAGAAGAAATGAAGAATACAATATCTGAACTGAAGAACACAATAGAAGGAATCAAAAGCAGGCTTGATAAGGCAGAGGATCGAATCAGTGAGCTGGAGGACAGGGTAGAAAAAAACACCCCAAAACAGCAAGAACAGGAAAAGAGGCTCAGAAAGAATGAAGAGGTACTAAGGGAAATGTAGGACAAC
>PVJI01012450.1:0-51604 GCA_004026765.1 Micronycteris hirsuta | reverse complement strand
TATCAAATGCCGATCCTTTTTTTTTCTTAACCCCAGATTCATCCTTTTGCCCCGACCTCCTCTACATGCACCCTGGCACCCTAATAGCAGAGATCTGAGATGTAACTTCCCCTCTAAACCTATCTTTCACCATATTTTCTGCTGACTGTCCTCACCAGCTCTTTCATTCATTAATTCATTCAACAAATAGCCCTGGCCAGTGTGGCTCAGTGGATTGAGTGCCAGCCTGCAAACTAAAGGGTCACTGGTTCGATTCCCAGTCAGGGCACATGCCTGGGTTGCAGGTCAGGTCCTCAGTGGGGGGCATGCCAGAGGCAACCTCACATTGATGTTTCTCTCCCTCTCTTTCTCCCTTCCCCTCTCTCTAAAAATAAATAAAATCTTTTAAAAAACCCAAAAACTGTTTTAAAAAATTTCATTCAACAAATATTGACTAAATGCCTTTTATAAGCCAGTCACTGTGCTAAATACCAAGGAAAAACAAAATAGAACATACAGGGTCTCTTTCTTCTGTGGAGTTTACATAGAGGAAACAAAATTAAATGATAAATTAATATATATCTTAAGTTTAAAATTGGTAAGTGCTATTGAGGTATTTGGTACTAAGATGGAGACTAGCAAGCAGAAATCTGATTTGGATAGGATAGTTAGGACAGGAGGGGATATTTATTTAATTTTTTAAATATTTTATTCATAAATGTTTAGAGAGAGGGGAAAGGAGGGAAAAGAGAGGGAGAGAAACATCAATCAGCGGCAGCCTTTCAGTCTGCAGGCCAGTGCTCAATGCACTGAACCACACCAGCCAGGGTGGGAGGGGATATTTAAGTTATGATCTAAAGTAAGGGAAAGCTGATCCCTGGCCGGGCAGCTCAGTTGGTTAGAGCATCGCCCTGATACACCAAGGTTGTGGGTTTCATCCCTGGTTAGGGCACATGTAAGAAGCAACCAAAGAATGAATAAGTAAGTGGAACAACAAATCGATGTACCCCTCTTTCTCATCAATAAATTAAAAGATTTTTTAAAAATAAAAGAAGGGAAAGCTAGCTAGCTATACAAAGAAGATGGGGAGAAGGAGGGACCTGGGCAAATGGAAGAGTGTCTACAAAGGCCCAGAGGCAGCACTGAGCTTGCTGTGGTGAGCAAGGCAGGAGTTGTGACTGGAGAAGCAGAGGCGGGCAGAACAGTAAGGGGAGTAATTGATCCAACTCATGCTCAAAGATGAATCCATGTTTTCAAAAGTTAGTCTAACAGCTGTGAGAATAATTGACTGGGAGTCAAAGAATGGAGTTGTTATAACTCAGGCCAGAGCTGACAATGGCCTTCAGTAAAGTGCGTAGTGGACACAGTCAACTTACTAATCCAAGTTAAAACTTTGACCTTTGCTATCTCCTTTACTTTTGCTACCAACATGCACTCCATCATAAAATCTTATAGGTTCCAACCTTTTACCCTTTCTCACACAGGACTCCTTATGTCTCTGTTCCCACTGACCCAAAGCAGGCCCATGTAACCTCTCACTGGCATGACTGTAGCAGCCTCGTTGAACCTCAGCTCTCAGTCTGGACTTGTTCCAATATGACTCGCACAATAGTGCCAGAGCAAACTCAAAAACAACTCTGACCGTGTTTCTGTTCTGCTTAAAATCCCCCAAAGGCTGAATAGTTTGGGAGTCAAGGTTCCTGAGAGTTCAGCCCAAATCCAGTCAAACCTGGTGCTTTTCCCATCTCTATTCCTTTCTGTGTGTTATTCTCTCATTATAATGCATCTTCCTTTCTGGATTTTGATCCCCATGTTACACATATGGGAACGGAAACTTTGAGTGCCTAGTAATGTTAGAACCAGAGTCTCAAGCTAGAGGTTGTACTCTTAACTATTATACTCTATTTTAAAATTCAGCCATTAAAATTCATATATAGAAGAATACTTAATTATATGGGGAAGTGCTCATCTTATATATTAAGACTTAAATTTTAAAGGTGTTACAAAACAATGTATAGTATAATTATAATCTTATAAAGTTGATTATATTTGTGAGGTGTAACTGGGGGTGATTTTTGTTTCCATTTTATTTTTCCTGTTTTTCCAAACGTTTTACAATTACTATGTATTGCTTTTATAACAACAATAATCATCAAAATGACTAGGGGAAAATATACCATGTATCCTTTAAGGCTTTCCTCAAACACTGGTATCTCCTGCCTCTCCTCTCTCTCACCCCTACCACCACTTAGTACTTTCTTACCTTTTCTCCCGCCCCCCCCATCTTTTTGTATAATTGTGACCTAACACATCTCCCTGCCAAACCGAGAGGTCCTTGAGTGATGACATTATGTCTTGCTTATTGTCACATTCTTCCATTCCCAGTTATTGTGCAATATGTTGCTGAAGCCAGTATGAATCATAATTTAGATTTTTAGAAGGCTGCCTAAAATGCCAGAAATGTCAGGAAGAAAAAGGCTATCCAGATAAGAGCTACAGAGTAATCTTGAGAAGCCCAGTGAAGTGCCTCAGGCCACCTATTAACTCACACTGACTTCAAAAGTATGTGAGGGAAGGCAGACTAGAACAACAGGATCCTATAACTCAGATCAGTGGACTCTTGGAAAATTCTTTTACCCCTTGAGGACAAAAATGTACCTAAGAGTCCTTTATGTTATGAATAATCACTTGCTCATATGTACTGAGCACCTACTGTGTACCAGGCACTGACAATAGGTTCAAGAGTGGAAAAGGCAGATAGGGTTCTCAATTCAGGAAGCTCACAGAATGTCTGTTGAGGGAGAGGTTATGTAAATAAACATATATACTGTGGTACCTTGGTACTCATCGTTAATTCATTCTGGAACTAGTGACAAGTTCCAGAACTAGTGACAAGTGCCGAAAGTGATGAGTACTGATCAATGGAGCATTTTCTCTTGCAGGGCGGTGTCATGACTCATACAAGTTCTAGCAAGTGCAACGAGTCCCAAGCAAGCGCCAAGTACTGAAACTTTTTTTTTCCCCATCAAAATGCAACGAGTGGAGGGTTTAACGAGTTCTGAAGCTGATCAGTACCGAGGTATGACTGTACTTAGTTGTGCAATTATAAGCTAATTTCAAGGATAAGGAAAGTTGTCCACGTGCTAGAGAAATCTGTAAAAGAGTACTTCACCAAGCCTGAGAGAGAGGCTTAGATGAGAGAGGGGTGTCTGTGCTGATCTTAATAGTGTTCAGGAGTTAGCTAGGTGGAGAGAAGCCTGGAGAAACCTTTCTGGCAGAAGGAATGGTAAGTGGGAAGGGAGGAAGCTTAGAGTGAAGCATTTCCTGAGACTGGAGCAGAAAGGGGAAAATCCATCACAGCCAGTTATAGGCCTTGTTGGGAATCTGTTGAATAATGTGATTGGATCTCCAAACAGCTTTCCCTTCTATTCCCATCACTTAGAATCTTAGGCTTGAAAGTTTGGATGAAAAAGGGGTTTTACTGAAAGTAATTTCACAGGGTGATGTAATCATAAATTCCTAAGTGGGAAGGTCATGGTGGGTAATCATGCCCCAGGCATATAACCTTTAGTATAAGGTTTACTCTTTGCCTTATGCAAGCCCTCTCCATTGTGCTTGTGTATCTAGGTTAACACACTTTTTTTTTTTAATATAGAGAGAGGGGAAGGGAGGGATAAAGAGAGGGAGAGAAACAGCAATGTATGGTTGCCTCTCACATGGCCCTCATGGGGACCTGGCCTACAACCCAGGCATGTGCCCTGTCTGGGAATCGAACCGGGACCCTTTGGTTCCCAACCCACGCTCAATCCACTGAGCTACACCAGCCAGGGCGGTTAACACACTTTTTAAATGCCAGAGTAATCCTTTTTCTTTCAGACACCTAGGAGGCATATTCACCCTCAAGGGAGTGCAGAATCTTGTTAACCACCCCGTAATCCAACCCTCACCTTTCTTTCTCCTACCTTCATTTAATCTTCCTTATGTTCCCTTCTTAATTCCAAATTCAGGAAAGAAACTGTGAACTGTCATTCTAGAACAGTCTGTTGAGAACTTGCTTCTAGTTGTTTCCTGTTTGACTCAAATACATTTATATAAAAGTACAAGTTAGGACCTTGTTAAAAGAGCAATCCCAGAAGCACTGTCATCGCACCTTCCATGCAAGGCACCCCAATATTCCCACTCAACCACGTTCAAGGAAAGTACCGGAACACTAATCTATAAGCAATGAGCTGCAGAACCAAGACAGTCTTGTTAGAGCTCAATATCCAGCATCCACTGCATCGTCTGGCACTTAGCTACATTCCGTAAATCCCTTGTAGATTCAAGAAACAAGTGTACTTTAAAAGTGTATTCTTTAAAAACGATGTCACGGATAATTTCTCCAAATTAGAGACTGGTATTTGCCTCTCTGCTTAGGCCCGTTGGCCCCTGAAGCCCTTTCGGGCCGGTGTGGGGAGGCCAGGCTGCAGGGAGGCAATCACGGACCCGCAGGGGCGTGCTCTGCCTGGGGTTTGGCGGCGGAACCCTTTCGAGGTGGAACTTTGGCCGCGCGGTGCCACAGTCCAGCGGACAATCAAGAGTGAAGCACCCTGCCGGTCGGGAAGCAGCTGACGCGAGCTGGGCCCCGGCAGCCATCAGCCACCGCGCTTTGAGGTTCGATTTCGACTCCAAGCTAAGGAATTGCATTCTCCCCAGTCGCAGGTGAGTGACGGCTTCTCCTCCCGGGAGAACCGGCGGGCAGCAGCTGTGGATCACTAGGAAGGTGTACTTTTGGGGAGCCTGGGCCCACCCAGCGTCGCTGCTCGTGACGGGGCGCCCCTTTTCCGCCCCGGAATCAGGCGGCGCGAGGCAGGATGGGTTCCTTTTCTGATGTACGGGGCCACTGTGATGGTCCTCTGGGCAGGACACCGCTGCTGTCAATCAGTGGGTTATTTCAGGAAGAACGAGATGACTCTAAACTGCAGGCAAGCGCTTCTTTCCCCTCGGCCTCAGTTTCCTCACCCGGTAAGGTGAAGGCGGCGGGAATCTTTGACAGCTCGAGAGGCTGTGACCTGGTGTGTTGTTTTCAGGTCTCCCAGTTAGTGTACGGGCAGACCGAGCTTTTTCCTAACAGTAGTTAATGTCTCGCCATAGCCCACCTCCCGTTTTAGTGGGGGAAAAGATACACTACTGGGGGAAACTGTAATGACTTATACATTGTTCCGAGGTTTTACAATACGATAGAAATTTGTTTTGATAGCAGCGAAAACTCTGACATCATTGGCTAAAAGAACCAAACTCATCAGAAATTTAGGGTATTTGATATATGGGGCAAAATTAGGTGAAGATCGAAATCCTTTTATCTTGAAAAATTAAGACTAATGTCATTGGTGTGTTTGTATATCAAGATCTGTATTACTACATGTCTTACTCTGAAGAATGTTCTCTGTTCAGTGTTAAGGATGAGTTAAGAGTAAGTCACATTGAAACGAATGAAGGAAAAAGAAAGGAACACTTACTATGTGTAAGGCGCTATGCGTACAGCAGTCCACTAAGGAAGGTGGTAGTATCATTTCTATTTCACAGATGAGGAATAAAGGAAGACTTACAATTTGTCAGTGATTAATGGTGATGTATCAAAGCAATTTGTAATACATGTAATATTGTTTAGTGGATTTGCATTTGTTACCAAAATATTTTGAACTTTAAAAACTTTAAGATTATATAGTTCATTGGCATTTCTTGAGTTTGCAGAAGAGGAAGGTATTGCCTTTATTTTAGAAATGTTAAAGAAGGGTTTTCAATAGTTGTGAAGATTAGCAGTTTAAATAAGGTACACTTTAACTTTCCTTTCCCTGCATTTCAAGGAAGAATTGAGTCAAAAGATTAGGCTATCAGAAATAAAAGTCACTGCCATGTCATTTGAAGCTTACAAATCAAAATTCTATAGTAATGATTCATTATTTCTCCACCCTCTTCTCTCGGCTGAAACTCATTTAGATTATTTCTGCAAAACATTACTAAGCAAATCATTGTAAAATCACAGTGTTGAAAAGTTTCTCTTCCTTGCGCATAGCTTTTAGAACTTCAATTAAAGGTATTTAAAGGATTGAATTTGTCAATTAAAAGGATTGCTTATGTCTATTTTCATTTTGTTAATTTAGTATAAGCAAGTTCAGTACTCAGACTCACAGCTTTCTTCGTAACAGTTTTTTCCCCTCTTAAAAAAAATCCTACTATTTATATTTGTCAAAGATTTAACCCTCTTTCAGTGGAGTGCCACTTTTCCCTATAGGAAACTTGAGTACTTATTAATTACATGAGCCAAAGGGTCTTGTTCCATTATTGTGAATGCTATGCGTTCAATGCTAAGGTGTTTTCTTATTTGCATCACTGCTTCAAAACTTCAAAGGCTATGGAAAGGACATGTAACAATTTTAGGGGAGAATATGTATAAAGCAGCAGTGTCTTGAAACCTTGAGCATGGTTACTACCATCCACCCTTGGTAATGCACAGGGCCTTGCTGAAATTCTGCAAAACATGGTCAAGAAGAGTTTTTGGCCTCTTTTTTTAAACATTTCTATTTACTGATTTTTTAGAGAGAGAGAAAGGGAGAGGGAGACACAGAAACATCGATTTGTTATTCCACTTATTTATGCATTCATCGGTTAATTCTTGTATGTGCTCTGACGTGGGATTGAACCCGCAACCTTGGAGTATAGGGAGGATACTAACCAACTGAGTGGCCCAGCCAGGGCCAGATTTTGTCCTTCTTTATATTTCTAGTATTTCATTTCAAGAGAGAGGTGTGTATAATTCCTAAATTAGCTTACATATAGTATACCCATCTTATGGATTTTGTACATGTTTTAGTCATAAATCTGGTACAGTTATGTAGAAAATTATGATTAATCTCTTCTAGTGAAACGTTTTTTTTTTAACTTGGAGTGTAAAGAAACTAGTCTAGTGCCTTTTCTGGAGCCAGTCAATGACAGTGTTGTTGATATTTAAAGTAAAATCAGAATATCATTACAACTTTTTTCATATTAAAAGTTAATGTTGAAGTTAATTTGAAAATTGACATTTAAAGTTTTGTGCCTTGAATTTAGTCTTAATGAGTTAAACTACCTTATGTTGTATACTGTGCAAGGTGTTGTCAAGTGCATTATCATATTCAATTCTTCTCACCGCCCTCTGAGCCAGGTGGTGTTCCCATTATATGGAGGAGGAAACTGGGGCCCAGAGAGAGTGACTTTCCCAGAATGAAATAATAGTATCGATACTTCAAAAAACACACATTAAATCCATATTTTTTAAATTCTAGGATATGCCCTGGCTGGTGTAGCTCAGTGGATTGAGCGCAGGCTGGGAACCAGAGGGTCCCGGTTCGATTCCCAGTCAGGGCACATGCCTGGGTTGCGGGCCAGGTCCCCGTGAGGGCCATGTGAGAGGCAACCATACATTGCTGTTTCTCTCCCTGTCTCCCTCCCTTCCCCTCTCTCTAAAAATAAATAAAAATAAAATCTTTAAATTCTAGAATATGTACTCTATCCATTTTACCTCAGCTCTGCTTCCCAGTTTACTTCCCAGTTTATTATTAATTGTGTAATCCACTCCGATATCATATTTGTCGTATTTGGGCTACTGTAGCTTTTAGTTTCCCCCACTGTACCTTTTGTAGTATTTGTATCTTGTTGTGTTATGTGTACTTTTTCCCCTAGAGTACACGCCTAACTGGTTCTGCCTAATTATGTACATAAACTTGTTGTAAATACTAAAAGTTCATGTAAGTCTGTAAACTGGACTTTACTTTTTTTATAATAGCTTTACTGAGATCACATGTCCTAATTTACCCGTATAACTACCGTGCAGTGCCCTCGGTGCACTTGCAGTGCTGTGCAGCCGTCGCTGCCGTGCAGTCCAGAACGTTTCGTCACCCTCAGAAGAAACCCAGCGCTCATTAGCAGTCACTCCAGCTGCGCCTTTCCCTCCTGAAAAACACTCATCTGCTCATTCTCAGGATTCACTCTGGACATTTCACATAAATGGAATTATCTATATAAGTTTAATGGAGCGAGGCTTTGAGAAGTTATTTTTCATCTGGGAGGTTCTGTTCCATTACACCCTTAGCACTGATTTCCATGTTACTTGAGCCGATCACTTTTCTAACCTGCATAGGGCCTTTTCCTGTTTGGTGTTCGTGCAATAAATAAATCTGCTGACGTGTATGTGTTTCCTTGTTCTTGACCTTTGCTCTTCACATGTCTTAATAGGGTGTTCGTGGTGTTGTGTAACCTGTTCTCAGGGCTCAGGTATCTGTTTGTGGCTAACTAACTTTTATTCTTAGTTGGGCATTTTTACCTCTATTTTAAAATGACTAATGAAAGCTCCTAGCTTGTTTTAATGTTCTTGGAAACCATGAGTTTATAGAAATATAAATATCTCATTATTATTTAAAGCAGAGTTTCCCCGTATAGGTTATTAAATTATTTCTCTTGGGACAAATTTTACAGCGCAAATAGCCACCATCCTTATGCCCCCCCCCAAAAAAAAGAAATAATTTTTCCTTCAAGGCTTACCCCATTCTACCCTCCTTATAGCTCTCACCTACCAAAGTCCTCTTCAGTGAGGACCTGGCTACTTGGTTCAGTCTTGGGTTCTGTGGCAAAGCCCTTCCTTCTTCTAGGTGATCCCACTGCCCATCAGCGTGGACAGTGAATCCTACGGTTTGGCTTCCCTTGTCTTTCGCCCAAGTTCTCCTCAGCTGTGTATGCCAGCACCAGGCCTTGGGGCTTGCCACCACCCAGACCTCATCCTCTCTTGAATTCTTGAACCCCACCTTCTCCCCCACTTTGCTAGCACGCTGTGGCCCACCTTTCCCTTCTCTCACTCTTTTACTGCACCTGGGCCTGCTTTCCCACTAAAGGCTTCCCCCTCTTTCTCCCAGTTCTGTGTTGTGAGAACCCCACCGTTGATCGCCATCCCATATACTGCCTGCCGTATACCTTTGTCCACCCAGCCTGAACTTCTGATCAAATCACGTTAGTCTCACTTCCACTCTCAAATTCCTGTTCTCCTTGTCTTTCGTCTCCTTTTTTAAAAAAGATTTTATATAGTTATTTTTAGAGAGAGGAGAAAGGAGAGAGAAAAAGAGGAAGAGAAACATCAATGTGTGATTGCCTCTTGCATGCCCTCAACTGGGGACCATGTGCCCTGACTGGGAATCAAACCAGCAACCTTTTGGTTTGCGGGCCAGCACTCAGTCCACTGTGCCACATCAGCCAGGCTTTCTTTTTTTTAGTTCCTGTTCTGAAAGTCCCTAATTCTCTTTTACTAAATGTTCTCTAAAGTTAAGCATTGCTAGAGAGTGAGGGTGGGAAAGGGGGAGGTTGGAAATCAGTGCAGGTTGGCACTGCTCTGATGGTTTTAATTCCTCTACACCCCTTCTTCATTTCGGGAGTCAGCTTTCTGCCACCTCCACTGTGCATTCCCGGCCCCTTCCTTGTAATCTTGGAGGAAGAGATATACTCTCAGTCCAGGCTCTTCTTGAAGCTTTGCCCTTTTTGGTTAACTCCTTTCTTCCCCTTCTCTCTCGTCTTTAACCTCTTCCCTTCAATTTATCAACATACTTGAGCCTCACCCTTCCTTAAGAAGAAAATCTCATTTCTCTCATTTCATTTAGACCTTCTGAAAGAGAAATCTCTCCTCACTGCCTCTACCTATTAACCTCCGTCCATCCACTTCTTAATGCAGCAACTAAGTATTAAATACTGACTTTACGCATTGTATCTCATGTGGGCTTTACAACACCCCAAAAGATTTTGCAGAAGAAATTTGTAACTCGTTCAGGGTCACATAGTTAATGAATTGTGGAGATAGGCTCTCCTGTACTGCAGCGCCACCTTGGGCTGCTCATGCTCTCAACAGTTGTCTCCTTGTCACCAAAGCCAGCTGTGACACCTCTGCATCTGTATATGATGGGACTCACTTAATTCCTTTCCAGTTTTGCCACTGCCTCTTCTAGTTCGACCCTTCAGGGGTTCTGCTGGCTCTCCCACCCCATCTGTCCTTTAGAGACCATCTTGGGCGATGACTTACTTCTATGGTGTTTGGCTGGTGCTTAAATGCAGGAGGGCTTTAGGCAGAGGTGGTGGAAGAACATTCTGATGTTGGGACGGACCATGCATAGAGGCTTTAAGGTGGTAAAATACAGGTCACCAGTGGTGAATGGCAAGCGGTTTACTTTGGCCCAGGAAAAGCTACAAGTAGGGAAGTAATATGTATTAAGCTTGGAGAGATAGCTAGGAGGTAGTTAGTGGCAGTTCTGGAATAATGGACTAGGAGTTTGAATCATTTTTCAGCTTACAAACCTCCAGTGGCCCTCTATCCACATGTATGGGGTGACCACGTAATTTCACACCAAAATCAGGACCGTTTTGAGAGTGAAAAGAGGCAGTATTAATAATTACACTGAGATAACTGCTGAGACTGTCCTCAGCAAACTAGGAGTTACAGTCACCCTGTCTATGCAAAAAGTCAAGTACAAGTTGACTTTTCTTTTTAATCCCCACCCAAGGACGCTTTTTAGGGAGAGGGGAAAGGAGAGAAACTAACAGTGATTTGAGAGAGAGAAGCACCAATTGGTTGCCTCCCATGTGCAGCCTGACCAGGGATCACACGTGCCCAGACTGGGGACTGAACCGCAACCCAGGTGTGTGCCCTGACATGGAACCGAATTTGCGACCCTTCGGTTAAAAGGTGACGCTCCAAACAACTGAGCCACACTGGCCGGTGCCACGATGACTTCTTTTTAATCCTCACCCGAAGACATGCTTACTGATGTTAGAGAGAGGGGAAGGGAGGGACAGAGAAGGGGAGAGAAACACTGACCCGCTGCCTCTACTGCACACCCCCAACTGGGTACCGAACCTGCAGTACAGGCATGTGCCCTGGCCGGGAATCGAACCCCTCGCAGCCTTTCAGTTTATGGGACCAACCAACTGAGCCACACAGGTCTGGGCCCAAGATGACATTTTGATGAAACCATTCTTGAGAGTGTGTACAAATGGGTAGAAACAAATTTCGAGGTTAAGATAGCAGTTTAGGGATGTGACATAAGGCTCTTGACTCGGTGACTCCTGTGGGAATCAAAGAAAGTTTGAGACTTCTCCACAGACATTGATAGAACTGGGGAATAACTTGGGGTGGGAGGGAGAAGAAGGATTACATGTCAGAATCATGAGCTGAAGAGATTGAAATATGGTACATAATACTTTAAGCAAACTTTGACCTTTAGATCTATTTGTCGTAAAGCTTAAGCATCGCTATGTGGGAAAGGGTATGGACTTAGAAGTCAGAAAGACCCAGGTTTGAAACTGTGACGTGCCACTCATTAACAGTTGAGTTTTAGTCATTTTAGCTTCAGTTTCTTTTTCTGTAAAATGGGAACAGTAACATATTTACTTTGAAAGGTTGTAGGGGTGGTTAGTGCTGATACATGCATGTAAAACACCTAGCACGTGGGCCACATAGGAGAACTAACAGTAACAGCAGCTAATAGTGAATGCTTACTCCATGCTGGATGTATAATAGTAATTTATTTAATCCTCACAACAACCCTCCTAGGTAGCTCCTGTTTTCCCCATTTTACAGGTGAGAAAAGTGAAGTAACTTGCCTTAGGTAGAGAGTAAGTGGTCAAGTCCTGGCTCCAGAGCCCCTGCTCTCACCCCCTAGACCACGGGCGGCAAATGCAGGCCCACGGGCTGAACCTGGCCCTTCGCCTTGTTTTATCCGGCTGGCACCTTGTTTCTACCCTGTGGCAGCGCCGAGCTCTCTTTTAACAGTTAAGGAGTAGTTACATTTATACAGTCCTAAAATTACTACATTCGGCCCTTTGAAGGCAACCACGAGGCTGATGTGGCCCCAGTGAAAATGAGTTTGACACCCCTGCTCTAGACCATAATGCTCATGGGAGTTCAATAAGGGGTAGCTGTTTTTTTGTTTTGCTTTGTGATATTAAATGAAAGATTGATTTTGTATCCTTTTGTTTGTTTTGTTTTCAGATTCTATTTATTTATTTTAAGAGAGAGGGGAAGGGAGGTAGAAAGAGAGGGAGAGAAACATCGATGTGATGTTTCTCTCAACTGGGACTGGACCCACAACCCAGGCGTGTGCCCTGACTGGAAATCAAACCGACAACCTTCCGCTTTACGGAACATCGTCAATCCCACTGAACCAGTCAGGGATTCTGTATTGTTTCTTATGTCCATATACATATGTAGTAAGCATGAAGACCAAATGCCTGGATTTGTCTCACATTTGTTTGTCACTTTGGCTCACTAATCAGGACCCATTGATTTTTACTCTCAGTTTACAGGTTTAACCTCAGTCATAGTGTCTAACAATACCTGACTTTTTGCTGTTCCCACTTAATTTTGCACCTCTGCACATGATGTAACCTTCATAAACTTTTAGCAAACTCTTACTCAGTCTTCAGGATTTGGGCTAAACATCATGCAAGAAACCTTTCCTTATTTGTGCCTTGTCGCCGTAGAACCATGGGAATAGGTCTTTGGATTTAGAGACAAGCAGGACTTGTGAGCATACGTCTGTCCAGAAGGTACCCAGCTATGTAAAATGAAAAATAGAGGCATTTATTGAAGAAGATACAAGAAACACTGTACACAGGACAATGACACCTCAGTCCTCTTCAAAGTAGGCATCTTGGGACCTCACACAGTTCTCCCAAATGCCATCAGCTGCCCCATTGTATTTTCCTAAACCTCACTGTTGGTCTGAAATCTCTTCCTTGTTAAAGGTGACTTTAGTTTTGGGAAAATCCAGAAGTTGCAGGGTGCCAATTCTGGGTTGTAGTAGGGCTGAGTCACCTGGGTGATTTGATGTTTCTCCAAAAAACTCTGTAGGAATGTGATACATGAGCAGGTGTGTTGTCGTGATGAGGCTGCCAGTCACCAGTTGCCTATAGCTACAGCCTTCTGAATCATCCAAATAGTTTTGGTGGAGGAAAGTTCAAGCTTAATGCAAAATTTGATGCCGATCTGTTGCTCTACTCACTCAGTCATTTTGAATGTTCCAGCCACACAGTGCACATGCTCAGTCAGTGGCATCTACCGCCCCCACTGCCTAGTACAGTGAAGTTGTCGTGGTTCAGGCATGCACATTCCAGTCCTCTCTCCTTGGCTGCCAGGCTACCTCAATGTCTTGCAAACCGTTCTCGTACATTAACAATGGCTGGACTTTTTCCGACAGACAACCACCCACAATTTTCGATTTCTACATGTTGTAGAATGATAATAGTAGAAGGAGGTATAATTTCAACTTGAGTAAAACAAGAACTATTAGACTTTTGTATATGTAAATTACTGTTATACATCTCATTCTTGGGACCCTGACACATGAAACTTCAGAATTTACCAGTCGCTGTCTTAATCAGGAGCCATCTGGGCGCTGGAACAAAACTCTGCTCATGCAGGTTCACGTGAGGGTGCGAGGCTGTTTCCAGGACCCAGGGCGCCTCCTAGTCAACGCCGCCTGGCCTCGCACAGAATGGGGGCGGGCTGTCCCCGTCTCTGTCTCCTGCTCTGAGGCGATGTGGTCTCTTAGCGCCTTACCCTCCAGGAGTTCTGCATTCGCTGGGCCTGGCTGTGTCTAACTGGCACCCCCAGGGTTGAGAAGTGGTCGGAGAAAGCAGTGTTGTCTGCCATGCTCTGTCTAAAGAACGTCAAAGGTAGTAGCCCGTCAGCTTTTTGGATTTGGTTCAAGTTTTGGGCCTGAGTTTTTTTGTTTGGTTCTAGAAAATGAACTTTATTGACCTGAAAGTATATTTTTATATGTAGTACGTGATCTTTTCTCAAGAGGCTTCTGTCTCTTAATTTCCATATTAGCACTATTAGTTTATCAAGCACACGTCAATTAAATGCTGAGTTGAACTACACACTGCATTTTCTACTGTGATTTAAGATTTTTTAAGCATTCAGTGATATAATTAAAATTTGAAAAGTGCAAAAAGATAAAGCCAGAAGTTTACCACTTGGTTCCAATTGCTCCAAAAGACCAAAAGAAATAAGAAAAAGGGGGTTTACTCCATTAGGTATAATCAGGCTTTGAAACTTTATTATCATTAACTTTCTTCTCTTCTTTCTCTTCTCCCCGCTCTTCCTCCCCAGCTCCATCATTTTGGTAAATATTCCATAGGTCATACATACTATAGTTAATTTAATTTGAACTAGATTATCTCCAAATTTTTCTTATGTAACTCTTTGATGCACATCTTTACATACAACGCTTTTCCATATTTAGGAAAATTTCTAAAAGTAGCATTCTTGGGTCAAATGGTATCAACAGATATATTATTGCCAAATTGATTTTGAGAAATATTTGTAGAAATTTATATTGCCACTAAAATTTATACTGTCGCTAACAGTGCTTCTTTTACCACATCTTCCTAGTCCTAGCTGTTATAGTTCTTTTTCACATTGGTTCCTTGGATAGACAAAAGGTGGTCTCTCCTTGGTATTTTAATGGCATTTTATTTTTTATGCATCAGTATAGATGAGGTTAGACCAGCCTGGATAAGAGTGTTTAATTCTTTGCAGTAAGGTTGTTGTAGGGTTATTTACTCAGTGTTGGTATTTAATGTATACTGGCATTTAATGTTGCTTACTAAATTCGAACACTTTTGTTTTCCAGACCCTGTAAGATTTGGATATGTCCTTTATATTTGACTGGATTTACAGTGGTTTCAGCAGTGTGCTACAGTTTTTAGGTAATGTTGACCCATTTCTATTATCCATTTAAGCCCTACTTTTATAAAAATACTGATTTGTCTAGAACCACTTTATAAATATACCCAGTAGTTATGAGTGTGGGCTTTGCAATTGTACAGACATGTTTAATGATTTATTGTATCTCTTTCTTCCTCTACATAAAAATATTGAATAAATAAAATCTTTTGTTTTTCAAAAAAGAAAGAAATGAGCTATTAAGCCATGAAAAGACATGAAGGACCCTTAATGCATGTTACTAAGTGACAGAAGCCAGCCTGAAAGAGCTACATACTATAAGATTTCAACTATATGACATTCTAGAAAGGGCAAAAGCCATGGAGACAGAAACAGTCAGAGGTTGCTGGACAGTGGGGGTGGGGTAGGGCAGGATGAACAGGCAGAGCACAGATGATTTCCAGGGGATTGAAAATGCTTTGTATCATATTTTAATGACATTATAGAGGTGTAGTGACAAAGGTATGCCATTATACCTTTGTCCAAACACAGAGTGTGCCCTACCAAGAGTGAACCCTCAGGTAAGTTTTGGGTGATTATGATGTGTCAATAGAGGTTCATCCGTGGTTAAAAGGGTACTGCTTTGGTGAGTGACATTGATAATATGTGGGGACAGGAGGTATATGGGGAATTTTTGCCTTTCTGTCAATTTTTTAAAGGACTTATTTATTTAATTTTAGACAGAAGGGAGAGGAGGCAGAGAAACATCAATATGTGGTTGCCTCTCATTCGTCCCCCACCAGGGGCCCAGTCCACAACCCAGGCATGTGCCCCGACTGGGAATTGAACCAGCGACCCTTTGGTTCAGAGGCCAGTGCTCAATCCACTGAGCCACACCAGCCAGGGCCTTTCTGTCGGTTTTATTGTAAAACTAAAACTGCTCCAAAACCAAAAAGTCTTTGAAGAAAAATTATAAAAGTCAATGTGGAATTTTGCAGTAAATGCCCATCTACTACAATTTGGTCAGTGCTGTCTTTTTTCTGTTTATCGCTTTATCAATGCTTAGTTGATACATATGAAATTATGTGCTTTGTTGTTTTTTCTTAGTTTTATGTAATCATGTGAATGGTTTAACCTTAGTCTAGGGGAAATTTGACAATGAACCAAACTTTCACTGAAATACTAATTTTTATTGTCAAAATACTTAATTTTATTTCATCCATCAAATTTGCTTTAATTTTTCTTTTGATCTAACTTCATAAATACATGATTTCAACTACTTTATCAATGTTTCTCTAGTAGAGGGCACATATATTTTCCCCAAAATTGTCAAGGAGATGGCATTTTGGCACTGCAGATAAGTTTAGTTTTATAATTATTTGATTTCCCAAATTATAATACATTTAGAATAGCTCTTCAAAACTAAAAATAGGTCACAAATCCAAGCTTATTCAGGCCAGTTTATAAAGTCTTAAAAGTTCAAAAGGTGTTTCTTTCTTTTTTAAGAAAACTCTTTATTTAGTTTTAGAGAGAGGGACAAGGAGGGAGGAAAAGAGGGAGAGAAACATCAATTGGTTGCCTCTTGCACACCCCCAACTAGGGACCTAACCCGCAACCTAGGCACGTGCCCTGAAAGGAATCCAACCAGTGACCTTTCGTCCCACGGAACGAGGCCCAACCAACTGAGCCATACCATCCGGACTAAAAAGGTGTTTCTTTGTAAAAAATCTAGAGTAGTTAGGAGAAATATCGAAATAACTAAACTGTTAATGTACTTTTACTGAAGGTCATTTTATTTGGATAACTTGTGCCAGATGACGCTGTGACTAATCGCAGCTCTCTCCGTAGGGTTGTATAAGAAAACTGGTAAACTGGTATTTCTGGGACTGGACAACGCGGGGAAAACCACCTTGCTGCACATGCTGAAAGACGACAGACTCGGGCAGCACGTGCCCACGCTGCACCCCAGTAAGCACCTCCCCGGGCGCGGCTGTTGCTTCCTCAGCGGGACCGACTCGTGGGTGCCACCACATTGCTTTTGTTTGGGGTTTTTTTGGTGGATAAGTTATAATCAGGTGATTTGGCCTGTTTTTAAACAGTAAATAGTAGGCGACCCAGTTCCCAGGGAATATATTTAAATCTTGAAACAATACTCATGTTCTTATCAGTTAGTACACCCTTCTCCAGCTAGAGGAATGACAAAGTTACTGTCTCAGGGGTTGTGACGTAACTGAGGCCTGTCCAACCAGATGTCACTTAGGCTACATAAGTCACCAGAGCCTTGTTTACATGAATAATGACTTAGTACATACCACCCTGTGTATGAGGTTGTGTAATAGGCTCCTTTTGAAAAAGTAAAGTTAAACTAACAGAGTTATTCCAAAGAAGCTTAATTTACAAATAACTGGAATCTCACTTTGGCTGTTGAAAACCTATGAGTCAAGTAGACACAGAGTTTAAAGACAATTTAATCTACAGTTGATTATGGAATAATGAGTGTGGCCTTAATAGTAAGTATAACATTGAGAACTGGACCAAAAAAATAGGCGATATGGTAGTTATCTAGTTCAGCAAATAATCAAAGAATAAGGAGTGAGAACAGAACAGAACAAAGTACCATTTTATCTATAAAACTATTAGTGAAGTTGGAAAAGGAAGATTTCATAAAATTGACAAATCTTTTTTTGTATTAGGAGGAGAGAGTGGGGCTTGGCAAATAAGATTGTGATACAAGAACAATACTGTTACAGAAAAAATGATCATGGTGAAATTGAGTTTATAAAATTGTCTGCAAAAACAGCAGAATTGGAAGAGACTATATTAGGTGTAAGTCACATTTTAATTTTTTGATGTTGCTCTTTTGTATCTATTCAACAAGTACTTACTGAGCACCTACTTCATGTCGGACGTTGTTCTAAGTACTAGGAGTAAAAGCAATGGCACAAAACAGTTGCTGTCTCAACCTTCCCGCAGCTCACATTCACTTCAGTTCATATTTTTCAGTTAATCAAAAGTATATGTGAAAAAAGCAACATATATCTACCCTGTGATCTGGCAGTTGCACCACTAAGTATTTATATAAGAGAAATGAAAACGTATGTTCACCAGAATCCTTGTACAAGAATGTTTATACTAGCTTTATTTGTAATAGCCAAAAACTGGGAATAGCTCAGAAGTTCATCAAAAAAAAAAAAAGAATGGGTAAACATGGAATTCTAGTCAACAAGAGGAAGAAACTACTGATGTGCTTACTAATGCACATTACACTGCATGGAAGAAGCTGGTTACAAAAAATTACATACTGTAAGGTACTATTTATGTGAAATTCAAGAACAGGCAAAACTAATCTGTGGTGACAGAATTCAGATCAGTAGTTGTCTCTGGGAGTGGAGGCAGGGACTGCCTGGGAAGGGGCTAGAGGAAGCTCCCTGGGATGTTAACAGGGCTCTGTATCTTAGTTAATCACACTGGGACTTTTTTGTTTTGTTTTGTTTTAAGATTTTATTTATTTATTTTTAGACAGAAGGGAAGGGAGGGAGAAGGAGAGGGACAGAAACATCAATGTGTGGTTGCCTCTCAAGTGGCCCCCACTGGGGACCTGGCCTGCAACCCAGGCATGTGCCCTGACTGGGAATCAAACCGGGACCCTTTGGTTCGCAGCCCATGCTCAATCCACTGAGCTACACCAGCCAGGGCCACACTGGGACTTTTTAAATAAAGCAGGAAGTATAACTATGGAGGTAGTTTGAAAACCACATCCAAGCATTATCTTTTCCTTATGGAAAGGAACACACTTTGACCACAAATTGCATTAACTGTTTATTCAGTTGGCACACTATGTACAGAATTTTTAACAAGATAAACTACTCTGGGGCCTTAGCAGTTACTGAATAGTAAACAATTACACCGAACCTTTCATTGTATTGTAGGAGACTTCTGCTTTTGGCCATGAGGGAGTAACAGAGTCTGGAATTACCTTCCCATTGTAAACAACTAGGAAACTGGACAAAAATGTATACTACAGCTGTTTTCAGATGTGGGACAACAGCGAGCATGTGACTGTGATTCCTGAGAGAAGGAAAGCAAACCCTTCTTTAGTCGAGCTTTACCACAGGAGGCAATTTTCAGACCATGGTGCAGGGAGAGGACAACCAAACGTAACCCAGAAGTCTTGCCAAGTTAAGGAGACAGAGACCAGCATTTGGAGAGGCAGAGGTGACTAGCATTTGCTGGGTAAGAGTGCCAGAGAGGAAGGAGCTCTGTAAAGAAAGAAGTCCAGGAATTTTTGTGGCTGAATACCAGTCTGTGCGTGCATAGGGGCGAAACTCCACATGGCCAAAGAACAGTTTCTGGAGGAAAGGTTATAGCGGAGCTGTTAGCCAAGGAGTTCCTAGTGCTCTCATGGCCCCAGGAGTCACTCATGTTCCCACCAGCCAGAATGGAGAGATCTGGTTGAATACACAGGACATTTGATAGAACTGCAAAAGGATTAGACCTTAGTGATGGGTTAAAGTAGCCTCAAAGTAAAGGCTACTTTAGACCTGCCCTAACAAAGCTTAAAAACTGATCTGCAATCAATTTAACTGCCTGTATCTGAAATGAAATTTTCACTGGATGGGATTAGCAGCAAATTAGTGCCAGTACTGCAGAAGGAAAGGCCAGTGAACTTAAGTCCATGCAATAGAAACAGAAGATGAAGCACGGGAAAAAATGACTGGAAAAAAATGAACAGAGCCTTGCTCACGGTGGGACAATATCAAGCCATCTAGCAGACCTATTATTGAAGTCCTGGGAGGAGAAGGTAGGGAGAAGAAAAAATATTTGAAGAAATAATGGCCAACTGTCTTTTATTATAATTGTGTTTGTCATTAAAGACTGTCCCCTGTAAAATTTGACAGCCATGAGAGAAAATTGTGTATTTCACCTGTATTGTTTAAGCTGACTTGCAGGAAAAATTATTAGGTTGCAAGAGTCACTTGAATTCACAAAAAATAATTGAATAGGTTAACATTTCCAACAGGAGAAATGGGGAAGGAGAACTGAGTGAGTGATGGATCTGTGGCAGGCAGTAAACGCCAGACCCGAATATCACCCTTACTGGCGGCGCGTTGTCACTGTGGATTGGAGCCTATCTCAGTCCAACAGAGGACTCTTTTATTAGTTCCTAAATGTTTGATTTGACCTTAATTGCAATTAAAATAAATCAAATATTAAGCAATATATACGGTGAATGGATTTCTGCTTTTCATGTCATAAAAATATATTTTTGTATTATTTAGCTTCAGAAGAACTGACCATTGCTGGCATGACCTTTACAACCTTTGATCTGGGAGGGCACGTTCAAGGTAAGGTTCTATTACTCCTACAGTGGCTTTATTTCAACCTAATGAAAAGGTGACCACGATGTTCCAGTGCATGAAGCCTTCTGCTTGAGCAAGGCCTGAGTAGACTTAAAATTTAGGAATTATTGCCCCCAGACAAGAGTTTCAAAAGCGGAGGGTGATTTTTCACAAAACTCCATGTCAGTTTAAGTCTGAATTGCTTTTGGCGTGAAGCAGTGAGTCAAATAGAGCCGCCATTCTCTCCCTGCCCTAACCCGCCTCTCACCTACTGTCACAGGCATGCCGTAACTGTTGCTGCTCTGTGTGAAAAACCTTCCCTGGCTGAATCTTTACCCACAAATTAAAGGCCAAACTCATAGACCTGGCATTTGGGATCTCTACGATCTGATTCCAGTTTACTTTTCAAGTCGTTATTTCTCACTGTTCCCTTTCCCATTCTCTCTTCTCCAACCAAACCGAACCCTCCCGGTGTTTCCCCACCTCTGTGCTCTTTCTCACACCACCCCATCTGCACGTGAGCGACCCACCTTAGGGCCCGGGGGGGTTGCTACCTTCCCTGAGGAGCTGTGTCCCGCTGGGGGTTCTCCCTCCTATACTTCCACAGCTCCGAGGGCACTTGTGTGCGTGTCTGCAAGTTTGGAATAACTGTCTTATCTCCTCTCCCAAACTTTCTGGGCCTAAAATCCTGTTCATTTTTTCTATCTCCAAAAGGATTTGGCAGTACCCAGCACACAGTAATTCACAAATGAAGAAGGGTACAAAGTTGGTGGGCCTTCTAAAAACCTCATGACAGATAGTTGAAAAGATTTTAAGTGGTTGTGGCTAGTGAAAGCACATTAGAGACATAATGATTGTTTGAAATACACATAAAGTAATTTCGGGAATATAATAATTAGAGAGAATTAGATCCTAATGGAGCTCATCTGAGACTTTGTTTCTATATTGTTTTTAAGATATGTCATAAAACTGAAGTCAGAGAAAAAAGATCTTTTCCTCTAGGGTATTCCAAAAAATCTTTTCTCTAGAAAAGAATGTCATGGAAAAAACAACCCTAATGGTGTTATAGACTTTAAGTTCTGTTATGAATGGAACAGTTTGCTTTTATTATTTTGACTTAAGTCTGTACCTAGTACTAATTTCCTTCTGCCACTAACTCCAAATTTACCACTGGCAAAAACCCAAAAAACTGATAAGCTAGAAATGTCAAAAAATGAATACTGCATTAGAAAATAGTAGCAGTTCCCCAATGAACTTAACGAGCACCATTGTCCATTGGTAACAGACAGGAATTCCACTTCTAACACGGGGAGACCGGGGCAGAGCCAGGCATGGGCTTGCCCACAATCAAGGAAAGCCTGAAATCTCTTCTGGAAAGATCTTGACAATACTGGGTAAAAGATTAACCTGAGTATATCGTGAAGTAGCAGCAGCTACGGGATAATTACACTCGATGTCCTATTGGACTTTCATCAGACCACCTGCCAGCTTTGACCAGCAAATGAACTCTAACTCCTGATTGTTTTTATTAGCTCGAAGAGTGTGGAAAAACTACCTTCCTGCTATCAATGGCATTGTGTTTCTCGTGGATTGTGCAGACCATGAAAGGCTGTTAGAATCAAAAGAAGAACTTGATGTAAGTTAAATGATTAAAATGAAACAGTTGAATTGCTAGGAAGCCTGAGAAAATAGATTGGCGATCTAGGTGTCAGAGCGCAGCTTTTCTGCGGTCTCTGGTGTACCTCCTGGCAGTTGGTGGAGCTTGGTGACTACTTAGAATGCAGAGGGAGTAGCTGTTGCGGAAGTAGCAACGCAGACTTCCTTCTTGAAGACTTGCACCCCCTCTGTGCAGCATGCCCCTGTAGTATGTGTCATGTCTGCTCCATTCCTGGAGTGGCTTGATCTTGAGTCCTGATCACACTAGGATGCCGGCTTCTTAAAGAGTTGGATAGAACTTGGAAATGGTGTAACATACTGCCCTGTCACCTCTGCCAGGAATGAGCAGGGCTGTGTGCAGCTACTTCCCCTAGATCAGATGCTTCTTAAAGGGGCTCAGGAGCAGCAGGCAAGGCCAGTGCCAGGTCTAGGGCCTCAGGGAGAGCAGGCCGTGATTTGTCTGAAGGTTGGCCTGCCCATGCCTCTGCCCAGAACAGGCACACAGATTCTTGTTCGTGTGAAAAGTCCGGGCAGGCTCTGTGGTTGTGAAATAGGGTCAGGGGGTCCCTGAGTCTCCACCCGATGCCACACACTGTGCATATTACCTCATTTAATTCTAATTCTCAAAGCACCTCCTTAACGTAGGTGCTGCTATTCTGCCTTCTCTTTGAATCTCAGTGAGACCTATTTGTCTAAGATCTCCCAACTTGGAAGCAGCAGAACTAGAAATGAAACCAGTCTGCCCATTTTCAAGGCGTTGGCTCTGGCCCCTGTGCCTCCCTGACGCACGGAGCAAGCAGTGTGAGCATCTGCAGGAGGAGCCTCAGGGAGACGGGAAGAGTGAGCTGATGGTTTGTTGAGCTCACTTTAAACAGAGGGAAAGTTTGCCAAAGAGAGTTGACAAAACTGGCAGAGAACAAGTCCTTGTACCTGTTTGTTGTCTTGTCAGAATAGCCCTTTGGAGGGTTTCACATTGACATTTTGTGTTTCTCTTTGTTTTGATTTTTTCAGTCACTAATGACGGATGAAACCATTGCTAATGTGCCCATACTGATCTTTGGGAATAAGATCGACAGACCTGAAGCCATCAGTGAGGAGAGGTTACGAGAGATGTTTGGTTTATATGGTCAGACAACAGGAAAGGTAAAAAAAAAAAAAAAGTTTAACAAGTGTTAATATTTCATTCAACAGTATATTTCAGCCCCTAACGGTAATTCTGTTATTAGTCCAATTGGTATAGTCTGGCTCCATTTTTTAAAAAATTAAGGTATAATTAACATATATAATATTATGTTAGTTTCATGTGTACAACAAAGTGTGTTTTTATATTACTATTGTCCAATTACAAAAGCCCATTATCTTTTTTTCTTAAAAACTATCATTTACTGAACATCACTAATCATCAGGGAAATGCAAATCAAAACCACACGCACACCAGTCAAAATGGCTATTATCAAAAAGTTAACAAAAAGCCCTGGCTGGTGTGGCTCAGTGGATTGAGTGCTGGCCTGTGAACCAGACGGTTGCTGATTTGATTCCCAGTCAGGGCACATGCCTAGGTTGCGGGCCAGGTCCCCAATAGGGGGCATGCAAGAGGCAACCACACACTGATGTTTCTCTCCCTCTCTTTCTCTCTCCCTTCCACTCTCTAAAAATAAATACAATCTTTTTTTAAAAATTTAAGAAAAAGCCCTGGCTGGTGTAGCTCAGTGGATTGAGCGCGGACTGGGAACCAGAGGGTCCCGGTTCGATTCCCAGTCAGGGCACATGCCTGGGTTGCAGGCCAGCTCCCCAGTGAGGGCCACGTGAGAGGCAACCATACATTGCTGTTTCTCTCCCTCTCTTTCTCCCTCCCTTCCCCTCTCTCTAAAAATAAATAAATAAATCTTAAAAAAAAAATTAAGAAAAAGTTAACAAGTAACGTGTTGGTAAGGATATGGAGAAAAGGGAACCCTTGGGCGCTGTTGATGGGAGTGTAAATTGGTGCAGCCTCTGTGGAAAACAGTAGAGAGGGTCCTCAAAAAACTAAAAGTAGAACTGCAGTCCCTTCGATAGCTCAGCTGGTAGAGTGGAGGATGGTAGTTGACTTCTGAGGTGAAAGTAGAACTACAATATGACCCAGCAAGTCCACTTCTGGGTGTTTATCTGAATTAGTTGAAAACACTAATTAGAAAAGATATATGCACTCCTGTTTTCAGTGTGTATGTGTTAGGCAGAAATTAGAAAAGAAATTTTGCCATTTGCAACAACATGGATGAACCTAGAGGCCACTGTGCTAAGTAAATCAGAGTAAGACAAATAAGGTATGGTTTTACTTATACGTGGAATGTAAAAAGCACAACAAAACGACGAACAAGCAAAACAAGGCAGAAACAGACACCAAAGGGATGGTCCCTGAGGGCGCGGGGCAGGGGTGGGTGAGAAAGCTGCAGGGTAGTAAGTTTGCATGGGGACCGGCGATGACTAGAGTCGGGGGGGACCACGCTGTGAGGTACACAGATGCTGAATCACTGTCCTGTGCACCTGAGACCCACAGAACCGAGACAACATCGCTGCCACCTGCTTAAATAAAGATACCTGTCATTTACACATTTGGCCTTTTTTAATGTCCTCACTTGTTTTCTTTCTGCCGCTGAATGAGACCTTCTCTTGGTGATAAAAATGTTAAAGCTCATGTTTATAAGGAAACTAAATGAAAGCTTTCAAATTTTTTTTTAAAATAAATTTTTAGAATTAACCACCAAATAATATGCTTGAATGTTTAAACACACCAGCAGTGTGTTTAGGCCCCCAGTTCAGTGTTAAGGCCCCCAGTTCAGTGTCAAGGCCCTGAACGCAGTAGAGACAAAAACAGAATGTGAGCAAACTTGGGCACACGAGTGTTTGAGTGTTTTCTGAACATATACTTAGTAAAGACGCATTTTTTTGCATTCATTTCTACTAGTATTTGTTTGGGAGTGGGACTTTTAATAACTCAATTCCATATTCATTTTAGGAAATGCCTTGTTTTGTCATAAATCTTGACTCAGAGAATATTCATCCTTAATGTTTGTGAAGCCAGTTTGGTAACTTGAATTTTTCCCAAGCCAGTCGAAGGTGGTTTTCATTCTGTGTGCCTCATAGCCGACCTCTGTCCCATCTGTCCTAAAGCAAAATGAGAGGACACGGTGCCAGCCGCGGCTTTATCGCCGTCCCCGTGGTTCTGAGACGTACAAACTGCCACTCTCTTGGGGAGTGGAGCCTGTGTGTCACGAGGGTCTCCAGCACAGCGTCTCTCTTCTCTTCCAGGGCAACGTGCCTCTGAAAGAGCTGAACGCCCGGCCCTTAGAAGTCTTCATGTGCAGCGTGCTCAAGAGGCAAGGCTACGGGGAAGGCTTCCGCTGGATGGCCCAGTACATCGACTAGCGGCCCTGCCGCGCCCGGTCCGGCTCACCACGCGGGCCTGCGCCGAGATTTGCTGACCATGCATAACTTGAATTCAATAGACTTTCATTGGTTAGAAAACAGATATTTTTTAGATTATTAATATTATATCAACTTAATTTGAGTGAGAATTGAAATCCGATTCAAAAAAGTTTGACTATCACAATGTTAGCTTTCTAATTCCACGAAGATAATTAGTTTTTACTCTTTGTAATCTGACATGCCCCCCAGCGCCATTTATAAAGAGCAGCTTCCCAGCAGGACATTTGAAGCACTTTTTAACAATATGAAACTACAAATATAAACCACAATTAAAAGCTCATCATGTTCAATTTTTATGTACTTTTTGGAACTAGTTTTTCAATTTTAGATTATGTATACCCACCTACCCTAAGTGTACAGTTAATACTTAGCTTCTCGATGATTGCATGATGCCTTACAGGTTTCAGTATTTTTTTCTTATGCGAACGTCATGCAAAAAACCAGACCCTTGTGTCTGGCGTTGCTGTCGGACAGACGTTTCGTTTTAGTGTCTTACCGAGCCAGCGTGCTCCGAGACTTGGCTGCGGACATTGTCCCTGCGAGCTGCTCTTGAGAAAGGTCTGCTTCAGAACGTTTAGAACTGTGCTTCAGTCCTGGAGACGCCGGCCCTGCCAGGAGCCCAGCTGTGCTTGGCCGCGCCTCACGGCGCGTTTCTAAGTCGGCGAATCTGTGCAGCAACCTCACCGTCCCCAGTGCCGATGGGGCCCGTGTCCGGTCCCTGTGGGACTGGCCTTCTGGAGAAGAGCGCCTCTTCCGGTACCGCAAGGCCCCTGCAGCTCCACTCCAGTTGTCTCCTTCTGAAGTGCTCCAGTCTTACTGGTGCCTGGTTTGGTCGTCTGTGCCTTGTCACCAAACGTAGTGACAGGCCCCAGTCTCTTCATACTTCATGGCACTTCCCAGCACGAGTGACCTGCAGGGTCCTTGCGGGGCCTGCGGACCTGAGGGAAAGGGAAGCCTGTCCCGCCGCAGAGGTCCCAGAGGTTGCGGGGTTTTGCTCCGGCCCTAAACCTCGTTTGCATTCTCGGCCATATTTTATTTCTTGGAAAGAAAACGAACGCTCGTGTTTCATTGTCCTTTTCCTCAGTTGCTCTCAACCAGCTGTTCCCAGCGCGGCACAAAGGCCTTCATTTCTAGAGGTGGTGCTTGTCGTGTGATCGCGTCCACGAGCCTCGCTGACAGCCTCACTAACAAAATTTTGGTTAGCTTTTTAATGCATTTTAATTTCTTAAGACACTGAGTTCTTTTTTCCATTTGAGATTCCCCCAGTTAGTAAAATCAGATGAAAGAGAAGTGCCAAGTATGTATCTTTAAAGACTCTCAAGCTTAAGATTTCTCAGTTGGTTATAAGCCAGGATTTTACAGTATATTTAACCAATTGCATTGAGAATATATTGCTCCAATGCCATCAAGAATAATTTAAATATTAAAATTAGTGTTTTCTCTACCTGTTGTCCAAATCGGTTTCTCTAGTGCTCTCGTCAGTGATGGGAGGGAGGAGTGGACGAGGACTGAGGGGCTGACCGGAAGGGACTTTCTGAATGTAACATGTGGCTGTAGTAACTTGGCTGCCCTATTTCACTTTCAGCTTCCTTCCATGTGAAAATAAAAGCCTCCTCCCTGGTTAGAAACATCAGTAGCACCATGGGGAAAGTAGGAAGTGACATTTCAGCCTGTTGGTTTATTTTGCCAGGTACGTTTACAGCCCTCACTTCTGATGCCCAGACCACCCAGAACTGGGCCTTATTAAAAGCAACTGCCTCTTGTTGACGGTGTGTTTCTTCCGTTCAACTGTTATTTCCCGATAGCTGCTGTGCTGCTTCAGAAGTCAACTGTTGCTCTCATAAATGGATATAAAGGCAGAAGCTTACTGGTTTCTCCAGAGGCGGAGCAGTGCTTTTTGGTACAAACTGTCTTGCTGCAGAATTCTCATTCTGGTTCTGACCCTGGGATCAAAGAAACCAAGTCACTTTGTGGACCGCATCTAAACTGTGGGTGTTTTCCCATTGATGTGTGGCCTGAACCCCTAGAAAAAGAGCTGCATGTAGCAGCCACATCTGACCTTCAAGTGCCAGACACACAGACCTGCAGAGTCCCCAGCCAGGGGCTGCACTCCAGCTCCGCAGCTCCTCAAGTCTTGGCCCACTTTTACTTCTAAAGAGATTCTGAACCCCACACCTATTTCAATGTCTGCTGTTAATTTTATTTTGGGGGAACTGGTTAAATTGATAGATTCCAGTTTGTCTTTATCTCAGTCGTTTTAGAATGGAGAGTATAGCATTTTTTAAATCGAGGCACAGACACTTCCTAGAGCACAGTCGTCCCCCTTCTCCCGCGGGAGATAAGTTGCAAGACCGCTGGGGGTGCCTGAAACCGAAGACAGTGCTGGGCCCTCTATACTGTGTTCGTTTTGTTTTGTTTTTTGCAATACACATGTGCCTTTTTACTTTAAGGAGGCACTTTATGGCTCCTCTTTGGCATATCTGAAGCCGGCGCTATTACCCTGGTGCTTCGGGGCCGTTGCCAAATACGAGAGGGTCGCTGGGACGCGGGCACTGACACGCTCGCGCCAGCTGCTGAGCGACCCACAGGCAGGTAGTGTGTACCGAGGGGACACTGGGGACCGAGGGATGGCTCACATCTAGGGCGGAACAGAGCAGGCAGCATGAGAGTTCATCACAGTACTTCACTCAGAGTGGTGCACAATTTAAAATGTGCGGATTTTTTATTTTTGGAATTTTCTATGTAATATTTTTAGATCATGGTTGACCGCTGGTAATTGAGACCTCAGAGGGCAACACCGTGGATGGGGGACACCACTGGGCATGAAAATACTCTTTACCATTGCTTAGTTAACCCCGTGGCTTTGCGTGCCAAAGATGGGAGAGTTCAGATACTGCCTGCGCAGATCTAAATTTTAGCTTCGTGTGTACGTGAGCACGTGTGCTGTGGTTCACAACATCTGAGCGGAACATCGTTGCTTCCTCCTAGTTCTCAGCGGCTCACACTTCTCTGTCGGGCTTTCCAGTACATAGGCTCCTCGTAAGCATTATTGTCGGGTAGTAGCTGTGCCGGTATTGCTGCCTGCCTTCTGCAAAGTGATTTGATCAACCACATTCAAAATCCAGCATTTTCCCAAGTCCCACCATTAAAAACTATACTTTTACATCAGTGGTTTTTTTTTTTCTCTCTCTAAAATAAATAAACATCCTCTGGTGAGGATTGAAAACAAACAGTATACTTCTTACTTGACATGATTTGAGAGATTCAGGAGAAAGATTCACATTTTGTAAAACTGTAAGTGGCGTGCGGCCAGTGTGGCATTTCAGTCTTGTTAGTCACATACATGACTGAAGTTTGCAAGAATACATTGCCAAATAAATTTTGACCATAGTATGCTGACAATAGCTAATATAAAGGAAGTCTCAAAAAATCTTGTGTTCATTTTCTTTAGTGGATAATGTTTGGATCATTTTAAACATATGTAAAAGTTGGTGAAGCTTCAAAAAAATCTCCAAGAAAGCATGAAAAGTAGAGAGTAGCAAATATAAATTCCTTAATTTAAAATGAATAGGAAATTAAAGGTTTTCTATAAGCCTCTGGTATATTTTGATATAAGGATGGATTCAGAGAACAATAAATCTTCAGTGAAAGACTAAATTCTCAAAGCTACATGTTGATTCTTCTGGTTATTTCTATCTTTGCCCTTCTTTTGAAATGCAGATTCGTGCTTTGAAACCAAATAACGAAAAAGAACAAACGCTTGTAATGCTGGACTGTCCCTCTGTGTAGAGTGACCGGGATTTGTTAGGACCGCCTTCCAGTCCTGAACCCTCACACACACCCCTGCCCCACACCAGGACAAAGCTCCGTGCGTATAAAGGGAATCTCCGGTCTGTCAAAGATGCAGTTCTGAAATGACTGATTTTTGTCCTCGTAATTTAGAACATTGAATAGCTAAAACGTGTAAGACCACTGGCTGATTGTTGGGGCTTGGACCACGCTTTCACACAGAGTCCAAGTAACCAGTCAAGTAAGCAAACGTGTGCGAAGTCCACTTTGTCTCGGGGGTGTTCTCACCCCAAACTGATTCTAGGGCAGAGATGGGAAAGGCGTCTGTGTGATTGTACACAAACTGTTTTTTGGAACACCCCCACTGGAGTGGATGAATTCTTCAGTGTGTACTTCAAACGGGGGGGAGAGTAGTAGGTTTAATGTTAGTTTAAAAACACTGGAGGCAAGCCCTGGCTGGTGTGGTGTGGCTCAGTTGGTTAGAGTGTCACCCTGTAAACCAAAAGGTTGCAGGTTCGATTGCTGGTCAGGGCGCATGCCTGGGTTGTGGGTTCGTCCCCAGTCAGTGTGGGTTCAGGAGGCAACCAATCCAAGTTTCGCTCTCTGTTTCTCTCTCCCTCTCTCCCCTCCTTCCTCTCTCTAAATATCAATGACCGTGTCCTCAGGTGAGAATAAAAAAAATTACTTCAGATGCAAAAACAACTTGTCTAAAAAATGGGTGGAGGAAAAGGAGGTGACTGTTCTACAGTGTCTGCCATCTGAGTTGTCTTTGGGACCTTTTCACTATCAAGTGTGAGGGTTCCCGTCGGAATGGCCAGCTCTGCACGGGTTCCTGGGTTCAGTCCCTGGTGCTGCTCCCACCTGAGCCAGTCGGCTGCCGCACTGAGGCAGCGCCGCTCAGGGCAGATGTGGCCAAGCGACTCCACAAGTGATCAGAGTGTTTCCTGTGGTGAGGCTTCCAGTGTCTGGCTAACTGCAGAGTTTGCCGAAGTGGTAAGGTGGTGATACATTTTTCATCACTAACCCTGTCTGCACTTTGTACGCTGCTTGCACGAGCATCTTAGTGTGGTTTTAACAGTTGTTTTACAGTGTATACAGATTGTTAAGCATAACTTATATAAAAATGTTTCTGTTTACCTTTATGTATTTTACAAAGAACTATAAATACAATAGATGGTAAATGTTCTTGGATTGTGTTTATATGTTATTTTTATTATGTTCTATTATCCCTTCACCCCCTATGGATTTGACTGTCAGGAGTAGAAAAATAAAACACTAACCTGGACTCTGAAAAACTCTAGTATCAAGTGCATTTTCACCGTCCAATTGTAATTTTCATTTTACTCATCAGACTTTGAAGTTGTGAAGATAATAGAACTTTCCCTTTGTACAAGGATCCCACGGAAACTTTGCTTAAGTACCAAGGCTTCATCTGCCTCGTGAGACTGACCACAGTTGCGGGCAAACCAAAGCCAGACCCCCCACAACACTGCCTCTGTTGAAATGTGAACAATAAGGCGACCAATTGGTTTTACCTCCATCAGAGTTCTGTAGCTTTAGTGTGCATCAGAATCTCCTGGGGAGCTTTAACACACACACACACACACACACACACACACAACCACACACACACACACACTTACACACAGGGACAAAGTCCCACCAAAGACTGTGATTCAGCAGATGGGGGGTGGGGGGTGGGTGGGGGACAAGGATCTGAACTGTAACAAGCTCCGCACCTTCTCTGGGGCCAGTGTGGGTTTTTCATTTAGGAGAAGCAGTGACATGTCTGTGCTAAAGACTAACAACACTAAATGATCGTTAGCCAATCAGAGAAGAAAAAATCTTTTTGGTAATGCTTATCAGAAGCTCCTTCTGAGACTCAAATGCAAATATAAAACCTTTTGACAGTCACCCCTTTAGCCTATGTGCAGAATGACAACGAGCTTTGCGCCAGCTCTCCTGATATAACCATCATTCTGTCGCCTCTGTTACAGTTGGGTCCGTCAGAGAGACATTTACCTGCGGCCTCAGGTTATCTGTTGAATTGAAACTAAGTAGACAGAAATAGTAACTGCATTGAAGGGACAAATGCTAAGAAAGTCCAGTTGACTTAGCTCTTTTTTTGAACTGAGCTCCATAATCATCAAGTAGAATATTTGATTCTTGTAGCAAAGGCACCAGTAATGCAAGCGACAGGCCCCCACAGGGCATGAGCAACACCTTGCTGGGGAAGGGTACCCTCCCAGGAAGTGATGCAAACGCAGCTCTCGGGCGCTGGCCACCGTCCAGTCTTTGAAAGGCTCGAACAGCAGCACAGAAACCTGGGGAGTAACGACAAGTCCTCAGACAAAATGAAGGCCCTCAAAGAGGCCCGGTGTCTGCCACAGCTCTGCCACACGCTTCCCCTGGGGGCTCGGCTCGTGGACAAAGGTCAGGGCCCCTGCTTACGAAGCCTCTTATCTCGGTTTATGTAAAACTAGACACCAAGTCTCAATTTTGTATGTTATTTAGTAAACAAAGTCAGCCTTGCTTTGGAATGCGGAGTTTGATTTGGGACATTACAGGGAACAACTGGAGATGTTTGTTAAAGTCGCTGTGACGTCAGAGATGGCAATATGCCCCCACAGACAAGCTGATAACGTTGCAAAACCAACGGAAGCGCTCTCCCCCCGGACCCCAGTGGAATGGCTCGGGTGGACGGGACGCATCCCTGCAGTCAGGAAGCGAGAGGGGGAAGGAATAGCTGAAGGTGAGCTGCAGGTGGACAGGCCGAGAAACACCGAGGGGTTGAAACGGAAATTTTCTACCCTGCTTTCTTGAGCTAAAAGGAACTGAATGTGAAATTCTACAGTGGAACTGGAGTCCCATTTCATCTGCAATTAGCAAAATCTCAGATAGTAGAGAGATTACAGGTAATGATCAAGCACCATTTTTAGGTTCGCTCCTAGGAAGGGCAAGGGTTTGGGTGGGTGTCTCTCTAGACCCACCTCGTAGTTGGCAAGCCACGCCGGGTTGATTGCAGTCTGGAGAACAGCAAGTTGACTTTCCTCCGTCCTAGGGACGTCCCTTTGAGACCTGAGTGGCCAAGAGCACCTCTTTGGGTAAGGGACAGACCAGGAGTGCTCCAGCCCTGCTCTGGGGGCAGCATGTTGTGAGGAGGGCCTCCGTGGCAGGGACGTGGCTTTGACGGCGCCTGCAGGGAGCCTGCAATGCCACTGTCTTTCCTAGCTGCCGGGCAGCAGGCAGCAGGGGCCTGGAGCTGTGGAGGGAACTATCTGAGCTTTTCTCCAGCCCCGCTTCCATGTGGGGCCGGGCTCAGAATCACGGGCAGTCGGGTGGCCGCGGGCCCCTTCTGGATTCTCCGTGGCAGTGTCCTAAGGCTTCCAATGACCTGAGGCCTTTGCCCACCCCTCCAAGTGCCAGTGCCGGGCTGGGCAAAACAGGGGGCGAGGCCCCCACTCACCAGGTTCTCTCTTTGTTTCTCTCTCGCGCACAGAGCCTTCCCCACACAGGGGACCATAGTTATCACACAGCATTTACTGAGGGCTGTGCCGGCGCAGGACTCAGGTCGGGGCGCTTGGCCCCACTGTCTGTCTGTCTGCCTGCCTCTCCCCTTCGGTCAGGCAGTGAGCAGACACTTCCTCAACACCTGCCTGTGGCGCGGCTGGCACGGCATGATGAAACGTGGGCAGAGATCTGCTGAAGGTACTTTGGGAGCCAAAAAGAAAGGGCCCCAAACTCTTGAGGAGGTTTCTAGAAAGGGGGCACCAGAGCCGAATCTTAAAGGAGTACGAACTGGTTAAGTGGAGAAGGGGCGAGAGAGGATGTCCAAGGAGTGAGAGCAGCAGACGGAGGCCGCAGGGGCCCAGGGCCGTCACACTGGGCGGCTGGCAGGGCCCAGGGCCTGCGGAGGCCGCAGGGCGTGGCAGGCGGGGCAGGGCGGGGGGCGGGGGGTGCTGTGGAGCACGAGGCCAGAACTGGGGAGCAGGCCGGACAGCCCTTCCCCGCGTTTCAGCCGCTTCTCCCTGGTAGTGATCAGTACATCAGTGCTCACACCGGTTCCAGAACCAGCATTTTATGACACACAGCCATGTTTCCCAAGGCAAGGCGAGAGCCGGGGGAGCCGCCGGAGAACCTGCTCGCAGGGCCGCTGTCAGGACAACGAGGGCTGCTGCGCGAGGGTGGGACCCCCGGCCCGACACGTGTTCTTCTCTGAATGCCCCGCCGACCGACCGTGCTGCTCGGGCACCAGTGTGGCGCTGACAAAGGGAGTGACCAGACCAAACCAACCGGGGAAGCACTGAGGTGTCCTCAGCGAGGTTACAGCCAGCCACAGGCTGGAAGGAAGAGACAGGAGAGATTGATCTGTCCACCTCTGCAGGGCAAAACCGACAAAGGCCGCTCACATTCCTGCGCGAGCGAGCGTGCGTGCGTGCGTGCGTGCGTGCGTGCGTGTGTGTGTGTGTGTGTGTGTGTGTAAACTTGGAATCACCTCCAGGCGGCTATCCCTGTGACTCTCTAAAGGAGAAGAGCCCAGGAGCCAACCAGGAGCCACAGACCACCAGGCTCCTCCAACCGGCCTCGAGGCCCCGACCTCTCTGGAAGGCCACCCACAGCTGCTCCTGAACGGCAGATGCCTCCCCCAGAACTCACACTGCTCCGCCTTCTCCCACCCCCTTTATCTGCAGCCAGATCTTTCCAACAACTTACATCTTTCTCCCTCGGACTTGGGGTGCAAGCAGCCCGTCATCCCCAGGACGGCAGCCACATTGTCTCCTCCACCCAGGCCTGCGGCCGCTGGCTCAGACCACGTGCCTCCCGGCTGGATTCATTTTCTGGCTAGCATGTGCCTTAATAAACCCTTTCGTGGAGGAAAGCTTTCAGCTGTGAAGGCTTTTACTTTGCTGTTTAACAGGGAAGATTCTGTTAAAATTAGAACACATGCTGAAGCTATCAAAACAGCCGGGATTGCCAACCTTCATGTCACCTGGCTGAGGCCGGGGTGGGGGCTCTCTGCAGACGCTGCTGGGACAGAGGGCAGCTGCCCCCTCTGCGACCCTTCTCTCTGCAAACCTCTGACCTGGGACTGGCTCTGCCAGCACAGTGTGTGGACCTGGTGGTCCGTTCCAGCAAGCAGGAGAAGTGCAGTGGAAATAGAGGACTCAGCTCCTAGGAAAGCATTGAACTTGCAGTCATGTGGGCAGGGTATCGGAACTCATCAAACAGCCCCGAGTGGATTGGATGTGATCTCTGTGGCCCCAGTGCTCAGGACAACTACGAACGAAAATATCAGGGTTCAAGGACTGCAGCTGAATTTAAGGAAGATTTTTCTTGTTTTTGTTTAGCACAGATGGCATAGCACTGGTTTGCTTTCAAAATGACAGTCTCTCTGTCACTGGAATTTGGAGGCTGTCCTAGAGAAGGTGGGTAGCTGGGCACAAGCTTTCCTGCCTCCCCCAACCCTGAGGACCCAGGACTGATGGAGGTGCAGGCTGGGGCGCCCCGTACCCTTTCTTGACCAGAAGGCAGTGCTCCGGAGGGGAGAGGGGTCCCTGAGATTTTAGCATGACCTCTGACTCCCGGTCTGCTGCCCTTCCTCTGACAGGAGCCCACTTGGGAGTCTTGCATTGGAGGAGGCAGCGGTCGGTCCCACCCACCGGACCTCCCTGCCAAACCTCCTGGGCTTCCTTCTGCAAACCAGCGGGCGTGAATATTACAGCTGGCACATGGAAGCGAGGCTTGGTACACCACGCACCTGTCACCAGAACCGGGCACTCACCCAGACCCCAAAATAGCAGTTCAGAAGCTTTCTTTTGCTGAGTCACTCTTCCCCCCGGCTTCTCCTGCAAATCCTGGCTGTTCTGAGTTTTCTGCAGATCACAACATTCGATCCCTAGCCAGGGAACATTCCTTCTTTGCAAAACGGGGTTGGGGGTGGGGACAGGAGAGGTGTGCTCTTCAGCTGCCCCCAGGCTCTTGGGTTACAAGGGTTCAGGTATACAGGCCGTCTGCAAGGAACCCAGAATGCGGGGAAAGTGGGGGTTCTGGGGTCCAGGCAGCTGACTGCCAGAGGCATCATGTGAGCTGCTTCCCGGCTGAGCACCAGCTGTTTACAGCCAGGGCAGGAAGGCACACGAGAACTTGTAAACAACAGGGCTTATGGGCTCAGCTTCCAGGAAGTGTGAGCACACAGGTTCCTCCAGCCTCCAGCTCTGGGCGGCAGCCTCCCTCACCAACCCTCTGCTTCTCTTGGCCTCTGACACCTTCCCTGGCTCCTCATTTTGCCCACTTCACACCCCTGCCCACTTAGCGCCCTCAGCCACCCTGCGTGGTGGGCCCAGCAGCATCTCGCACCCTCATTTAACCAGTGAGGAAACTGAGGCCCAGCAAGAGCCAGAACCCAGGCCTCAGATTCCCCATTATTACCCCAGGCCCTCAGGCTTCCGTTCCCAGTCGTTTCCCCTTCCTGGTGCGTTCATGGACACAGTCTCTAGACCTGCACGGCTGCACGGAGCCAGTGTTAGCTGAGGACGGAGGGGAACCGAGGGGGTCGCCCACCGAACACAGAGCCCTAGACCCAGGGCGAGCCCACCTGGAACGGCTGTACCCGGGGACACAGAGGCCCCAGCCCCACCCCTGGGGGAATGTGCCTCCCCTTTCTTCCAGTGTCTCCGGCCCTGCGTCATGCCAAACCTATCACTGTCCCAACCAGACCTGGACTCTCATCCCCTGGTCACACCCACGGCTACCACTATGTGCCTCTTGCCCCTTCATCTGGTGACAGATGAGTCTGCAGCCAATGGCATTCTGATTAGGTGCCAAGTCAGTAAACCTTCCTTTTCTCCCTCCGCCCAGGGGGCTCACCTAGCCAATCGGCCGACCACCTCACCTCACCCAGTGGACCTTAACTTAAAGGGCCCTCAGGCTCTTACTTGATCCTCACTAACTGCACCCTCTGACCATGGACCCTCCCCCCAGGACCTGGACTTTAGAGATCCCAGTATCCCCAACCCCTCCTCTCATAGTTCAGATGGGAGAATGGAGGGACATCAAGTCAGTGGCAGAGAGAAGAGTCAAACCCTGGTCTCCTCACTCCTGGGTCAGCCATATTTCTCGACAGCGCCCTGCGAAAAGCCTTGGGGAGAGGGCAACAATGAAAGGAAGCATGAACTTGAGTTTGAGTTGGAGACACAGGGGAGTCCTGGGAGCCCCAGGAAAGGCCCAACATGTGAACTCTTTTTTCTTTTTTTTTTAATAATTTTTTTAAGATTTTTAAAATTATTATTACTTTTTTTAAAAAAATTTTTACAGAGAGGGGAAGGGAGGGAGACAGAGAGGGGGAGAAACAGCAATGTATGGTTGCCTCTCACATGGCCCTCACTGGGGACCTGGCCCACAACCCAGGCATGTGCCCTGACTGGGAATCAAACTGGCGACCCTTTGGTTTCCAGCCCGCGCTCAATCCGCTGAGCTATACTAGCCAGGCCTCATTTTTCCTTTTAATATCTTACGGTAGCACCTTTTGCTTGATATTATGTTTGCTGTTGCAACAAAGTAGTTGTATGTTACTGAATATAGCAGAGTTTTTTTTTCCCCTGTATAGTATTCTTTTCTAAAAACATTGTGGCAGAAAAACACAAAACAAAATCTACCCTCCCAACAATTTCCAAGTGCACAGCGTGGCACTGTCAACAACAAAGCACACTGCTGTGCCCCAGATTCCCAGCACCCCACACCCTGCCGCTGCACCCACAGAGTAACTCACACCTCCTCTGCCCCAGCCCCTGCCAGTCACCACCCCACTTCCTGTGTCTGTGCGTCTGATGCATTGTAGGAACTGCAGATGGCTCACGTCAGTGGGATTGTGCAGTATGTGTCTTTTTGTGGCTGATTTCACTTAGCAGAGTGTGTTCAATGTCATCTATGTTGCAGCTTGTATCAGAATCTCCTTCCCTTTCCAGACTGAATACTATTCCGTCGTCTGCATCTGCCACATTTTCTTTATCCATGTATCTATCAATGGATACTTGGGTTGCTTCCACCTCTCGGCTCTAGTGAACAGTGCTGCAACCAACAGGAACGCTTTCAGAGGCTGACCGGAGTCAGCGAATAAATGGGCTGGAGGCCTCACTGAGCTGCAGGGAGCTGGGTCCCTTGCAGGACCGTCCGAGTGAGACAGTGAAATGAGGTGGGCATAGGAGCACACACAGTAAGACAGGTGTGGGCTGGGCTCCGTCTGTTCTGGCCACGTTGTAGCCTCCTTTCCACGGCTCTCACACTGCAGGGGTGAGCATTTTCTGGGGCTGTGGAAACGGTCTCGGATTGGCTGCAGTTTGTACACAACGGTAAACCCCACGCCAACACCAACCCTCTGCCAGGACCCGGGGTAGTAGAGGACACGAGGCCTCTCACTGGGATTGCCAGGAAAAACACAGGATGCAGTATTTGGAACATATTTGTACTGAAGCATTCTTCGTGTGTGTCCTGTATTTTTATTTGCTAAATCAGGCCACCCTACAGTCTAACCCACTGAAGGCCTCCCTGACAAGCCAGCAGGCCCCTGCGCCATCCAGCTTGCCCCTTAAGTCACGCGCTTAATGAATCCTTCATCCTTTCCTCTCTCTCTTTGATTCCTAGCAATGAGTCAGCCTGAACCCCCAAGGCTGCCCTAAAATTCATATTTTGAAAGATTTTATTTATTTATTTTTAGAAAGAGGGGAAAGGAGGCAGAAAGAGAGGGAGAGAAACATCAATCAGTTGCCTCTCGCATGCCCCCAACTGGGGACCTGGCCAACAACCCAGGCATGTGCCCTGACCCGGAATCGAACTGGCAACCCTTCGGTTTACAGGATGATGCTCAACCCACTGAGTCACACCAGTCAGGGCTAAAATTCTTATTTTTAAACAGATTTTATTTATTGATTGATTTGAGAGAGAGAGAGAGAGAGAGAGAGAAACCATGGATTTGTCATTCCATTTATTTATGCATCTCATGGGTTGATTCTTGTATGAGCCCTGACAGGGAATTGAACTCGCAACCTTGGTGTATCAGGGTGATGCTCTAACCAACTAAACTACCTGGCCAGAGCTAAAATTTATGTTATAATCTCTCTCTCTCTTTTTTTTTTTTTGAATTGGACAACGCCAACTGGTGACCATGTGCCTCTGCCTGAGTCTCTCATCAGGGAATTGAAGAGCAGGCAGGCGGGGGCCGCAGCAGATACACACAGCGGGAGGAGGAGGGTGCTGGCTCAGCCCTCATAGTGCGAAGGAGTTCGCCCTCGTGGATGCCCTTAAGAGCCTGGCCAGGTGAGGCTGAAGCGTGGGGGTCTCCTGTGAAGGAGAGGGCAACTGTGAGACCACTGCGAGCAACCTGCGGGTCTTCGGCGGAGTCCTGAGACGTATACAAGAAAAGGGGCCTTTGCTGCCCCCCTCTGGCAGCTCTGGGCACAGACACAGGTGCAATAAAGGGGAGGACGACGCAGCGGGCACGGAGCGCTCCCTCTCCAGCCCGCGGCGGACTTCCTGCCGTTCTTTGCCAGCTACGAGAAGACAGGGCCTGGGTCTCCTTGGCCTACCCACTCCGCCCAGGGTGGGCACCCAGCAGGCCTCAGCAAACACTTTGTTCTCCCAAGAGGCCTCTTGTCCGTGAGCTGCTTCCCTGTTCCAGAAGCTGATAGAGAAGATCCTTCTCTGCACTGGGAGGCGCTGGCGTGCCTGGGACCGGACGAGGGGGCTGGAGTTCTGAGACCAGAATGTGGGGCTGAGGGCCTGGGTGCTTGGAGCTGGAGGCATCCGCGCTACGGCCTGGCGGGCGGTAGATGGCGCCCCAGAACCTACTTACGGGAGTTTAGCGAGAACAGGGGAAGGTCAGGGCGGGCAGAGACCTCCCTCCCCCTGGCCTTACACTCACTTGTAGCACAGTCTCAGTGAGTGAGTGCACAGAGCCTTGGGATGGTCTGGTTCAAGTCTGCTCCCACAATGGCCTCGTTTCTCCACGGACGCCTGTGAACATCCTAGAGGCCTCAAGTACTCAGGGAGGGCTGAATCAGTGCAACATGACTGGAGTGTGGATGGGTTGCAGCTCCCAGAAGGTGCTGGCGGAGAACTGGCCCTCCGCAGGGTTGGGGGCAGGGGTTGGGGTGGGGGCTGCAACCAGGTCAGCCTACACTTGTGCTGTCCTGGTGTCTCTCAGGGGGCAGGCAGGGGACAGCTGAGGCAGTGACAGGAGTGAAGGCCTAGGAGCAGGATCAGATACGAGGCCGAGGTAATCCAGGGGACAGTGGAGGGTACCTAGGGCTGTGCCACCCAATGGAGAGCTATTAACTTTGAAATGTGGCTAGTCTGAGTCGAGATGTGCTATGAGTGTAAGACACACACTCAGTGCAAAAAAAATGTAAAGTATTTCATTAATTATTTTATATTAGTCACACTTTTAAGTGATCACAATGAACTTAATGGATTAAATAAAATTATTAAAATCATTTTTCCTGTACTTTTAAAATGCGTGGCTACCAAGATCACTTGCACAGTGTGTTGAACGTGGCTGCCTCAGACACACAGGGCCCACCCCCACCCCCTCCCCAGCTGGGCCTGCTGTCAGGTGCAGGTCCTGCAGGGGGCTGGGGGGACCCTGCCTCACTCTTCTGACCACTAGGGCGTTGGGCTGGCCAGGGGAGGAAGGGGAGGCTGGGGTGCCGAGCCAGGGCAGCCGACCAGAGCTGCTCCCCACCCTGGTGGGATGGGCTAGACCCCAGGATCCCCAGGTTCACTTCCAATGCCTTCTGCATTATGGAGTCACAGAATTTTGGCTCTAGAGGTGCCTTTGGGGACTTGGCACTTACTGCACTGGTGAGGAAATGGGGCAACTCTCTGCCTTAAAGGACTCAGTGGGTCCAGAAGCTAGATTCCCCATTCAACTCCCTTTCCACACAGCCTTCCCTTGGGCTCTGAGGGTTAAGACCCCTCCCTGTGTAGCTTGACTGGCCTTTACCTGAGCCACACCCTCTACCAGGAATGCTTCTTGTCTCTTCCTTCTACCCAGCTCCCTTGGACAAGCAATTGCTTATTCCTCAGGTGCCATTGCCTGGAAGCTCTAAGAGAGCAGGGTCCTGGTGGATCGCACAGCAGACGAGCCAGCACGCTGGCAGAACCAGGTGTACAGTCTATAGATTCATTGTTGCTTGAATGAACCAACGACTGGTGTTGCATCCTGAGTGTGCCCCCACCCACACCGGCCTAGGGCTGCACAGTGATTCCCAGTTCCCTCCTGCTGTGTCCCTGCTGGACTGTGAGCTGCCCTAGGCAGGGACAGTGACGTTTCCTACACTTTCCAGAGCCTGGGGCGGAGTCCATTCTCAAAAAACAATGAATGAAAAACAACCCCGGGCAAAATTCTTCCCTGATGCAGGGACAGATGCCCAAGCTTGACCCGAAACCCTCCCACTGTCCCAGGCAGGTGGTCCATGGGGGTGGCAGGAATCCTGAGGTCCCGCCTGTGATGCTGGGCTTCACTTCTTACCAGAGGTGTGGCTTCGGGGACATCCCTCATCTGCTGAGTCCAGGGGATGACAACAGTGAGGAGCCAAAGAAACCTGGCCCTGGAGCACAGCTCCTGGGGTGACTTGTATAGAGTGGTCACTGCAGCCCTCACAACATGACGCCTCAGGAGGCAGCAGTGGGTCCCGTGGGACACCCAGGGGACAATGCTGTCACACCGTCTGAGCCCACTCTCTGGTGGCTGCACAGGGCCCTCGGACCCCTTCCCCTACTCAGTGCAGTGAAGAAGCCTCACACCAGCCAGCACAGAAAACATTGCTTTATTAACTGCGTTTGCCAACACATGAGGAGTGCAAAGGGCTCGCTGAGATGCAGGCCCTGGCGGGGGCCAGGTCAGGAACCCGCGTGAGTGAGCAGGACAGGATGGGACTGAAAGCTACGTAGCAGCGGCAACACAGAGTCATGCAGGGCACGGCAGGTGCCGGCCGCACCGGGGCGGCCGTACATTCTATTGCTTGTTAGGGGAGCGAACACGGACGATGTACAAAAAGGAGAAATAGGTCTTTGCATTAATGAAAAATACATTTTTTCTCTACAAAGGAATCTTTTCTAATACAAGAAAATAAATATTGCAACATAAGCCAAAAATAATTTAAAATTGCTCTTTTCAATATATTTTCAATATTTCTCTTGTATATTAACAAATGGCACATCACTTTCTTTGAAACAAGGACAGAAGGAATCTCCTCCTGTGACATTCATATCACCCCCCCACCCCGAGCCAACGTGGGGCACAGTGCTGCGCATCCGAGGGACAAGGCGGCAGGAAGTGCCCTAAAGAACAACCAAAAGTCCCAGGCTCCAGCCCTGGCTCTTTGGCCAATGTGGCCAGCTGGGCCAGGGGCATGGGAAGCGGCCTCCCCGGGAGCCCTGCTCCAGGCACCCCGGCCGTTCTGCAGAGCTGTGCGCCCGGGCAGAGGTCGGCCGCGCCAGCACCTGGCATGGGAATGCCAAGTCCGGCTGCTGCCGCGTCTGAGTTAAGCAGCTGGTTCTCTAGGAATTGCCCTAGCGAGTCCCACAGTGTGCCCACCTGTGGCACACAGCAACATGCGTGCACGTGGACGCACGAGACGTGCCCTGGCATGCACATGTGCACGCACACACCCGCAGTCCAGCCCCTCGCCTGGGAACCGGGCTGGCTTCTCCAAGGAAACCGAGCCCCTCACAGAGGCTCACACACCGTCACCAAGTCAGAGCTCGTTTAATAAAATAAACCCTTCTTCTACCTTTCTCCTCCTAACTTGTTGTAAAATACATCTCTGATCCACAAAAATACTTTCCTTGCACATTACCCTTTGTCACTGTGATGTGGATGAGGGTGGTGGTGGGTGGCGGGGGTCGGGAAAATGGGGATGACAGCCAGAACGGGTCACAGAGCAGCTTCCCCCTCCCTGAGGGCTGGGGAGGTCAAGTGCAAGGTCTGCTCCAGCCTTGAGCCTGGAAAGGCCTCTCCTGCCTTCACCTTGGGGGCGGCAAAGCCGTGAACATGGTGGGCAGTGGGCCAGAAAAAGAGTGAGGGGTCGTGGCTGAGGGTGGAAGGGAGTGGCGTCCTGTCCTCCTGGCAGCCTGGTGGACACCCCACAGGTGGATAGCCACCTGATGAGGCAAGGTTAGGGCCTGTCCCAGGGACAACCTGGTCCCAACAGAGCGAGAGTCCATGGAGAAGAGGGTCGGAATCCAGAGGCCAACTTGAGCAGAGGCCCCCCGAGAGGGCTGGCTGCCCCACCCACGCCAGGCCCACCGTGCCCCGCACCTCCCCCCACCCCCCGGAAGCCCAGACTGTGCCTCTGGGTGGAGGACGGGGTCGGGGGCACGTGCTGAGTCTGCTGGACAGAAGCCACCCCGGCTCCCCTACCCCCACGCCCTGGAGAGAGTTTGGTTGTTCTTTAAGCTCATCCCTTTCTCCCTGTGAGGTCAGACTGGGCGGTCCAGTGCAGGCAAGGCTGTGACCCGAAGCACGGGGAGGAAGGAGGTCTGTTCAAAGGCAGTAAACAGAGAACGGGGCTGGGATGCCGCTGCTGACGCTGCACTGGCCACTCCTACCGAGGTGGCAGGCGGGCTCAACTCTGCCTGGTGGCTTGTGCCGTCCCAACGCCCAGAATGCTTGCAGCCCGCCGAGTCCGTTCCCACTGGACACACCTGTCGGATCCCCTGAACTTAGTCCTTATCTTTGTTTCCTATTTTGCTAAAATTCACATGAAACTGAGTATCGATGACTACACCACTGTCGTACCTTGATAGTTTTGAAGCCGGGGGTGAGCGGTCAAGCTGCTCCCCATCCTGCTGATTTGCGCTCCGTGTGTCTGCAGGGGGGAGCCTCCCGGCCAAGACCCTGGCCACGCTGGTTCACCGCCAGGGCTCCTCCCCCCCGTGAGTCTGAGTTTCAGAAAGCTCGCGGCGGGCCCGGTCCGGTCTGGGACCTGGAACCCAGCACCCGGTTCCTGGTTCCCACAGTGGATCGGCAGAGCCGCATCCTCGTCCAAGAGCTCGGGCTCGTCTCCTTGGTGCGCGCAATGAACGTGGTTCTGTACTTGGTTGCTAAAGAACTCCATTTAAAAAAAAAAGTCCAAGTGACAAGTTGTTAGGTCCAGGCTGTGCTGTATTATGGTCAAAATATTCTTTGGCATCCACAGAATGATTCGACTGATTCACTGGACGTTTGCAAGGTTCTTGTTGGAGAAGTTCTGGCGTGTTACCAGTGGTGGAAGTGACCCAGGAGTAATTCACAAAAGAAAAAAAAGACATGTTTTCACTGAATTCCTTTTTTGTTTGTTCCCTGAGCTATCACCCTGGGGCCACTCCACTAAAACTCTTCAGAGGGACTACCTGGGACCTGGGGCTGGGGGGTGGTGGGGGGCAGCGGTGAGTAGGAAAGGCAGGTGGGCGGTGGGAAGGGCACGGCTGGGAAAGGGGGTTAAGGCTCGGAGGGAGAGGAACCAGGAGCCTCCAGCAAGACTCAAAACAGCTCCGGCAGCCAGCACGGCTGCCTGGGCCCCGGGATCCCACTGCCAATTGGAAGGAGGAGTTCCCAAAAGGAAACTGAGGAAGCAGCTCATCTCTTAGCCGGACTGGGAAACTTGAAAAGGCAACCGGTCTGGTCTGGGCAGCTGTCTGGGAGCGGCCAGACTTTGGCCGAGACTGGCCACTAAGGAAGGAAGGACGTCGGAGCCCCAGAGCGACCCTCTGCAGCGGGCGAGTCGGAGCCCACGCCCCGGTCTGGGCACTGGCCCTCCCTGGCAGCCCTCCACTGGCACTGGCGGCTGGCTGCTTGGGAGTCCCCTGAGTAAGTGGCACAGCTCAGGAAGGGTTCTGGAAACCCCTTCCCAGAGCTGCAGGGCTGGGCGCTGGCAGGGGCAGAGCAGCAAGGGAGCGGAGGGTCGCGGGGTGGGCGGGCAGGCCTCAGATGTGGGTCGACAGGAGCGGCCGTGGCTCCCCTGGAACCGGCGGGGCCCTCTGCGCCGCCTCAGTGCTTTCTCGTGTAAGCTCGTTGTGCTTGTGACAGTGAGTGGACTCTGCTGGGTGTCACTTGTTTTATATACTTCCTTGGGGATCAGTGGAGTGCAGCAGGACCCCCCAAATGGACTCCAGTGGGATTCGAGGGCAAGGCGGGCAGGCCCTGGCCTGGCCCACCTGCCGTGAAATAATGCCCAAACGACAGTCTGTGTCCCCCAGTGGCGGCGGGCTGGCGCCGAGCTTCCTTCACCTTGCCTGCATCTAGCCAGGAGCGCAGCGCGGCCACGGGGGCCGGGTGGGGACGCTGCCGCAGCAGCAGGGGCGCTACCAGGACCTGGCCCAGTCCCTGCAGCCGGAGCCACAGAAGGAATGCTAATGTCCTAGGCCAGCACAGAGGAAAGACAACAGTGTGGAATTCGAAACTCTCTCTATATTAAAAATAAAACCACAACAGAGTGGCGGCCTCGAGGGTCTGGGACACTCAGCAGATTGGAAATGGCAGTTGTGTCTGGGCTGAGGCCTCCTCGGGGGACCAGGGCAGGGCCTGAGACGGGGGTGGGGGTGACTTAGGAGGCCAACACTCCCATGCGGACCACCTCCTCAGCCCCTGCTTCCCGGGGACCCCGCTGCACCCCGCTGTCCTCGGCCTCCACGTCGGAGTTGCTCATCTCCCCGTCAGAGAAGAAGCTGTCTGTCGCGGTGTCAAAGCGCAGGCTGACCTTTGGCCTCTCAGCCACAGTAGAAGGCGGTCCTGTCCCAGCATCAGGCCCGGCACCTGACGACCTCCGGGTTCCCTTGCTCTCGCGGGCCGGCCGCAGCCGGCCGGAGGGCTTGGGGCTCGCCGTAGGGCCAGGCACTTGGACATTCGAGTCGGCAGCCATTGGGGCTGCCTCGTCGGGGGTGTCGGGGGCCAGCAGCGGTGGGCTCTTAGGGGCTGCTGGGATGGGACAGTCCCCAGCTGTAGGACTGGACGGCAGGTGAGAAGGCGTTCGCCGTGGTGGTTTCCTGGCAAGTGGTCCTTGACCTTGACCCCCTGCATCCTGGCCCCAGGGCTTCTTGGGGGGTTTGTCTGGGGTCGTCCGTGAGCCGGGCCCATCCTGTGGTGGTTTCTTCTTGGCAGGCAGGCGGGTGGTGCGGCCGCGGGCCTTCCTGGCGGGGTCGCCGGGCCGCAGCGAGGGGTCCCGCATGAAGCTTAGCAGCGTCTCCTCGTCTTGCAGCAACTCCTCGGACAGCAGCCCCGGAGCGGGGTCCTCCCGGTGCCCGTTATTTAGGGACCACTCGCTCATGGCCATGTTCTCCGCTGTGATCTGCACCGACTGTGCCAGCCAGCTGTTGAAGAAGGTGCCATCGATGGGGAAGGAGGTGGACAGGCCTGGCGGCGGGAAGAGAGAGGAGGAAGGTGAGATGCCAGCAGGTGTGTGCCCCACCCTCCTTCACGAAGCCCTGACAGGCCCAGCTTGCCACCGGGTACCTTCCTCCCTGCAGGCTCCCTGTTCAAAAGTTAGTGAGAATTTCGAGGTGGCCACAGCAGAACATTAAACCAAGCAAGGGCTTTTGATACTGCACAGGTGCCCACTCATGAGGCGGGCCCTGCCCACCACCCCCATCCCCGGGGTGCGGAAATGCCCTCCAGCCACCAGGGGGCGCTGGGTTTCTATGAGCATTGCCTTTCAGCTTCCAAAGCAAGGAACTTGCATAAGGGTGTCAGGCATGAACAGGGTGGCAAGGTATCAGGGTATAAGGTCCCTCTCGGACATCAGGGCCTGCTCTAGCCCTGAGCCATCCCTCTTTACTTAGGTCTTGGGACAGCTGGTGAGACTGGGCCCCCCATCGGACACAAGTAGTCCCCTTCCTGGGACTGAGGGAAATGAAAGATGACCTGGTGCTTCTGTGCTGGAAGAAGGGCACTCCCCCAGATCCCTGAGAAGCGCTCTAGAGGACACAGGTGACGTCCTGGGAGATAAAGCCCACTGCGGGGGTCTCCTCGAGGGCTGCTTGGGGTAACAGGGCAGCGGTAAGGAGGCCTGTGACAGTGAAGACGGGTCGGGCCAACCTTTGGTCACTCCTCTGGGTCTCACTGGGCGGCCCCGTGATGTCCCTGGGACTAAAGAGTGGCCCATTCGGAAAGGTTCCAGATGACCGGGACAAGGGTGGAGAATTCTGGGGCTCTCGCTTCCACGCACGGGGCTCCTAGGAGGGAGGGCCCAGATGGCCTAGAGGTCCCTTCAGGGCCTCTGGGGAAATCTCCTACCCCAGACCCCAGCCAGTGGGATGGGCAGTCAGCTCCCGAGCTTCTGGGCACAGCCTCCAGTCTACAGAGGGGAATTTCTCGGGGTAGCAGCTTGGCTCTGAAACCCCGGTTGCCTTTGTGCCTAGAAGGTGTGAGTCCCCGGGCAAAGAAGGGCCTGGTTGCCCTCCTGGAGCTCCCACTCTGTGTAGCGGGGGCACTGAAGATCCCTGCTGGCCTGACGCGGGGCGGGGCTGCAAGTGCAGTGACTCTGTGAGCCAGGCCGGGCGCCAGGCCAGCATGGCCGCCTACTCACCCAGCTGCCCCAGGACGGAGTCAGGTCCTGCCTTCGTCTTCTCCTTCTTCTCGGGGCTGCCCTTTGGGCCCTCGTGGCCTTTCCTTTTTGAGTTGCTCTTCTTGCCCTTTGTTCTCCTCCCAGACCGCTCTATGCCAGGGAAAGAGCGAGCAGGTGGTTATCCCAAACCACCTCAGCCAGAACCAAGATCACGGCATGTCACTGCAGGAGCCCGCCCTCACCTGGCACCTTACCACCCAGCTCACCTTGCCCTGCCTCCGTACCCCAGGCTCAGAGGCCTCGGGGGCCCGGGGCAACTGGGGCTCCAGGGAGTCAAGGGGCACCCGGTGTGGGAGAGTGTGGGAACTGCTGCTCTGGCAGGGCCCGGGGAGGGCACAGGACCGCAAGGGTGGAGGACCACTCGGCAGGGTCTGCGCTGCAGCCCCACCTACACGGCTCACAGGTCCTGGGAGAGTCCTGGGGGTTGGCGGGATGGCTGGAGGTGAGTGGGCAGGACAGGGCCTTGAAGGCCCGGCCAAGAAGCTGGACATGAAGGTGGACAGAACATAATCAAGAGGCTTTGGTCACAGCCTCCTTTAGCCAGTCTCCTGCCTCAGACTCCTGGTCTGCTTTTGAGGCCGGACAGGCGATGGGAGCCCTGGGTGCACGCACACCTGGCCATCGCATGCCTTCAGTCCACGACCACACAGGTCTAAGGGGCCACGGAGAACACCGGAGCAGGGAGGGGCACGTGTGGGGGAGCCCAGTGGCCAGGAATATTCTCCCAGCTTCTCAGCTGCTGGCTGGAGGGCTTTCTGAACGAGGGTTTAAGAGTGTTGGGGGTGTGCCCCAGGTTCTGGAATCTTCCCAGCTCTGCTGCTGATTCCCTGTGCCACCTCATGCCGGGCCTCGGTCTCAACACCTATAACATGCAACCAGCACAGACACTTTGCAGGGAGGCCTCTGAGGCCCCCACTGTCCTCAGCATAGTCCGAGCTCCTTCTGCAGGTCTCAAGACCTCGCACGGCCGACCCTGGCAGCCCCTCAGCCTCGCTTTAGGTTTCTTCCATCTGCTCTAATTGCGCCTGCGCTAGCCTCCTTCCAGTGTCTCCAACAAGACAAGCTCCAAAGATGCTCTTTCCTCATTCTGTCTTTCACCTGGTTGAGCTCACAGCCTAAATATCACCACCACCAGGAAGCCCGCTCCAGCCCTCTGGCCAGACAAGCCTTGGCAATATGCCTGTTGCCCACGTCCCACCCCAGGGGTCAAGGGCAAAAACACAGAGCCCTCAGCTTCGGGCAGAGGCAAACCAGTCTTCTCTTCAAGTGTCCCGCCTGCTGCAGCCACTCAGGCCTAGGAGCTGCCGGTGTCCCCGGACCTGATGCAAGGATGGGGGCCCCCCAGGCTCCTGAACGTGGTTCTGGAGCCCCGTGCGGCAGGGCGCTGCATGCCTCGCCCTCTGCCACCTTGACTGTGAGCTGCAGACACTACCATGAATCCCTGCCGCCCTGACGCCACCCCTCGCAGCTCTGTCCCCGCACTGGCACCGCTGCCTGTCGTCTTCCCAGACGGCGAGCCCCTCTAGGGCAGGGGCCCTTGGCCGTTTAGGTGACAGCACTGCTCCCCGCAGTGCCCAGCACGGAGCCTGGCCTCCTGTCCACGCTTGGTCAGTGCTCACTGCGCATCAGCAGGCAAGGGGAGCCTGGGAAAGCTCCTGAAGCCAGGAAGCCACCCTAGTCTTGGGGGTGCATGCAGAGCTCTGAGCTCTGCACGGCCATGACCCCTCCCACCCACCACCTGCACTTGGCATTCCTGGGGTCGTGGGCCAGAGTCGGTGGTGATCCCAAAGTGCAGACGAGGCAGTTGGCTCTCAGGCAGGGGTGGGCAGGACCTGGGACTGCCATCTGCTCTGGTGGTGGCCTGGCAGCCCTATTCTCTGTCCACTCCAGGCCCGGCCTGGCCCAGAGGCTGAGGGGGCAGGGGCAGCCCCTGGCTCAAATTTTTCTCCATCCAGCTCTTCCTGCTGCATGTAATTCAACATGAGAGCACCACTGTTGGGGCCACGCACTGCCCCCCTTAACCTGGGAACGCTCCAGGAAGGACCCCTGTATCTGGCAACAGGCACACAACTAACAGATAATAGTGGTATCAGCATCTTTGACCTTTGATTTCCAGGTCTGTTAAAGGCATGTGATACAAGAGAATAAAAAGAAAACAGAAAAAAACTGCCGGCGCAGGGCCCGAAATCCATATTTGGTCCGAGAGAAAGCGCGTGGGGCCCCTCCCCTCACCGGGGCAGGACCCCTGCTCGGGATCAACGCGCAGGCTCATGGGGCCTCCCTGTCCCAGCGCCAGCAGTGAGCTGCTAGGACGTCTGGTCTGCACCAGTTCACATGCAATTCACTCCTGAACTACCGTGTCCCTGGCACTACCTGGGTGTCCCCACTGCACCAGAAGGCTCTCTGAGGGCAGGCCTGATGCCCACAGTCCAACCTCTGGCTCCTTGCCCAGCAGTACATACCTGGGACCCTGGGGGGTCCCCATCTTGGCCTAGTAACTGAATGATGGAGGGGAGGGGTGGGGCCAGTGGCCAGGCCCCACGCATGTGCCCCCAAACCAGGCCCCACAGACATGCCCTCCTTGGGACCCAGCCCCTCGAGAGTGTGTGCCCCGAGGTGGCAGCGGCGGGTGGGGAAGGTGCCTACCTCGACACAGATCCTGTTCAATAAGTTTCATCTGCAGGTGGAATATCTGCTCCTGGAGTTTGCAGATGGTGTGTTTCGTTCTCTCGCGCCTCGTCACCATGTAGCACAGATTTCTAACCTGGGGAAACACAAGAGAGATTGCCTACCTTTCTCAAGGCTGACCACCCCTGCCTAACTTGCCCAGGGCTTCTGGGAATCTGTTCCCAGACCCAGAGTGTGTCCTTAGCCCTAAGCCACGCTTCTCTGATCCAAACCACAGGCTGAGCCCAGCCCGGTCCAGCCCTGGGCCCCGGCTGAGCTGGAGTGAGCAGAGCGCGCCAGGTGAGCTCAGGCTGGGGCCCCACCTTCCTGGCTGGGTCAGCCCCGCTGCTGCCCAAGGCCCTTCTAACACAGCTGCTCTCCCCTAGGGACCTCGCAAGGTCACTCAGTCTGTCCCTCTGTCCTCTGTCCAAGGCCTCTTTCCCATCGAAGAAACTCTACGGCCACAGGGTGAAAACCACCTTCTATCCTGAGACTGGAAGGTCATGAGCACAGAAAACAGAGACCTCCAGCACAGCAGCTTCAAGCAGACAGGCCACCTGAGGCTGCCTCCTGCTCTGGGACCCGAGCCAGGCCCACACCTGCGTCCCCAGGGCCCCCAGGTCACTCAGCCAGAGACAGAAGTCCTCACGGGGAAGGACAGGGACTCTGACTCCGAGACGCCAGCTAGGAAGCACCTCTGAGGGCCTGGGAGACGGACAGTCCCTGCAGCTGGCCTGGGAGCACCTGTTCATGTGGCACCTTTGCCCAGGGTGCCCACCCCCACCGGCCGCTCTCTGGGCCAAGACCAGGCCCCCTCCCTCAAAAGACTTCCTGGTTCTGGTGTCACCTTCAGTTTAGGTCAGAACCTCCAGCAGCAGGGACAGCTGGCCAGGAGCTGCTGGATTGGACCCTGGGTCTCGCCTGGGTCCTTCCAGCTGAAACTAGTGCCCTGTCTCCAGGTGGGTTCCATCTTCAAGGGTGAGTTCAGGCTTCATGTCCCTGAGCTGCCTGTGAGTGGCCCCTGGGCTTTAGAGCCCTGGCCTGTTATCACAAGCCCCATTTCCCCCAGCTGGAGGGAGAGGTAAGAGGAGACAGTGATCGGAACTCTCTGAAGGCACGAGTGTCCTCATCTCCTTCCTGGGCCTGGTTGTGAAGGAGAGCCCAGAACGCCTGCTCCAGGCCTGGCCTTGAAGGACGGACTCTCAGCGGCACTCACGCTGATGTGTGACCAGCAGGCCACCCGAGGGGCCAGCATCGCCCCCAGGGGGCAGCCCTGGCCCGGCCTGGGAGCCCCGCTCTGGCACACCGGCGGCTCTATGAACTCCTGTGCGGGGCCCTGGGCTCAGCAGTGAGGAGGCCATCTGAGGCCCTTTCCCCTTGGGACCTGCTGCCCAGCTTGGCGGAGAGATGCTGACCACGTCCTGGCAGGACCAGGGAACCGGACCTGGGGGATGAAGAGGCTTCCTGAGGAAGGGGGCCACCAGGCCAAGAGGGGGCTGATCACAGAGAGGGGGACAGGCCTGGGTGCAGAGCCCAGAGGAAGGAGAGGCAGGGGCGAGGCCATGTGCGGCCTTGTGACCCGGGCTGCGCAGACTTCTAATGGGGGTGTCTGAGTGCTGAGCGGCTCCTCCTCCTCCACCCCACAGCTGATCCCCCAGCATGCCCACCAGTCCTTCCCGGAACGTGACACCTAGGCATCGGCCCCTCCCCTCTCAGTCACCCCCATCATCTTCAGCTGGACAGCCCGCTATTCAGACAGGCCCCCCTGCTCCCTCACAACAAATGTAAATCTCCTGAAAATGTAAACCCTCTGATGGCCTCTGCATGGGGCTGAAGAACGGCCCCTGCCCATGGGTATGTCCATCTGGGGCCTCAGATGTGATCAGTTAAGATGGGGTCACACTGCCCAAAGAGGAACACACCAAGGCACATCATAATTACATTACCCAAGATAAAAAATAAGGAGAGAATCTTAGAAGCAGCAAGAGAAAAGGGGACAGTTACCTACAAGGAATTCCCATAAGAATGTCAGCTGATTTCTCAAAAGAGACCTTGCAGGCAAGAAGGGGCTGGAGAGAAGTATTCTAAGTCATGAAAGGCAAGGACCTACATCCAAGAATATTCTATCCAGCAAAGTTTTCATTTAGAATGGAAGGGCAGATAAAGTGCTTCCCAGATAAGGTCAAGTTCAAGGAGTTCATCATCATCCAGCCTTTATTGTATGAAATGTTAAAAGGATTTATATAAGGCATGGAGGGATATAAACAGGGGAGTGGGAGGGGAGAGAGGAGGAAAAGGTACAGAGAATAAGTAGCATAAACGGTAGGTAGAAAACAGACAGGGGGAGGTTAAGAATAGTATAGGAAATGTAGAAGCCAAAGAACTTATGT
>PVJI01012449.1:0-51672 GCA_004026765.1 Micronycteris hirsuta | reverse complement strand
TAGTACGTTTGTTACAATTGAGAACTTGCAGTGATACCTCATTATCGCCCAGATTCCAGAGTGTACACTGGGGTTCACTCATGGTGTTGTACATTCTGTGGGTTTGAACAAATGTATAATGACGTGTGTCCACCATTATAGAGTTATTCTAAATAGTTTCAGTGCCCGAAAATCTTCCGTGCTTTGCTTATTCATCGCTCCCTCCTGCCTAACCCCTCACAGCCACTGATCCTTTTACTGCCTCCATAGTTTTGCTTTTTTCCAGAAGGTCATATAGTTAGTATCACATGATATGTAGCCTTTTCAGACTGGTTTCTTTCACTTAGTTATATGCAATTATGCTTCCCCCATGTCTTGTAATAGCTTGGTAGCTCATTTCTTTTTAGCACTGAATAAATATTTTATTGTTTGGGTATACCACATTTTATGTATCCATTCACCTCCTGAAGGATATCTTGGTTGCTTTCAAGTTTTCACAATTATGAATAAAGCTGCTATAAATATCCTTGTGCAGGTTTTTGATTTTGGTGTGTGTGTGTGAACATAAATTTTAAACTCCTTTGGATAAATATTGAGGAGTGTGATTGCTGGATTGTATAGTGAGATTGTGTTTAGCCAAACTGTCTTCCAAGGTGGCTGTACTATTTTGCCTTCCAACAGGAACGAATGAGTGTTCTTTTTGCCTCATATTCTCATCAGCATTTGGCAAAGTCAGCCTTCTGAAGTTTGGCCTTCCTAATAGGTGTGTAGTGGTATCTTGTTTTTTTTTTAAAGTATATTTTATTGATTATGCTATTACAGTTGTCCCATTTTTCTTCCCTTTATCCCTCTCCACCCTGCCCTCCCCTCCCTCCAGTACTCCCCCACTCCCCACCCTTAGTTCATGTCCATGGGCCATACATATAAGTTCTTTGGCTTCTACATTTCCTATACTATTCTTAACTTTCCTTTGTCTATTTTGTGCCTACCAGTCATGCTACTTATTCCTTGTACCTTTTCCCCCCATTCTCCCCTACCCTGTCTGCACTGATAACCCTCCATGTGATCTCCATTTCTCCAGTTCTGTTCTTATTCTAGTTGTTTGATCTAGTTTTTGGTTTGTTTGTTTTTTTTGATTCAGTTGGTGATAGTTGTGAATTTGTTGTCATTTTACTATTCATAGTTTATGATCTCCTATTTCTTAGATAAGTCCCTTTAACATTTCATATAATAAGGGCTTAATAATGATGAACTCCTTTAACTTTACCTTATCTGGGAAGCACTTTATCTGCCCTTCCATTCTAAATGATAGCTTTGCTGGGTAGAGTAATCTTGGATGTAGGTCCTTGCTTTTCATGAGTTTGAATACTTCTTTCCAGCCCCTTCTTGCCTGCAAGGTTTCTTTTGAGAAATCAGCTGATAGTCTTATGTAGATAACTACAGGGTAACTTACATAGTTACCTTTGTAGGTAACTGTTTCCTTTCCTTTTTCTGCTTTTAAGATTATTTCCTTATCTTTCATCTTGGGTAATGTAATTATGAGTATGTCTTGATGTGTGCTTCCTTGGGTCCAACTTCTTTGAGACTCTCTGAGTGTCCTGAAACTGCACGTCTAGTTTCTTTGCCAGATTAGGTAAGTTTTCTTTCATTATGTGATCAAATAAGTTTTCAATTTCTTGCTCTTCCTCTTCTCCTTTCGGCACCCCTATGATTCAGATGTTGGAATGTTTAAAGTTGTCTCAGAGGTTCCTCAGCTTCTCTTCATTTTTCTGAATTCTTATTTCTTTAGTCTGTTCCGGTTGGACGTTTATTTCTTCCTTCTATTTCCAATCATTGATTTGAGCCCAGTTTCCTTCCCTTCACTTTCAGTTCCCTGTATATTTTCCTTTATTTCTCTTTGTGCAGCCTTCATTTCTTTTCTTATTTTGCAACCATACTAAATCATTTCTGTAAGCATCCTGATTACTAGTGTTTTGAACTCTGCATCTGATAGGTTGTCTATCTTATTGTCACTTAGTTCTTTTTCTGGAGTTTTGATCTATTCTCTCATTCGGGCCATACTTTTTTGTCTTGGCGCACCTGTTATATTGTAAGGGGAAGAGCCTTAGGTATTCGCCAGGGCAGGGCAACCCACTTTGCTGCATTGTGGAGCTGTATATGGGGGAGGGGTCTGAGAAGGAACAATGCCACTTGCTTGGCTTTCGTCCCACTTCTATCAATTCTCTTGCTTCCCACAAGTGGATTGTGCCCTTTCAGGTCCTGATTCCCCAGTGAGTGGGCTTGTGTATGTTCTAGGATCCCTTGGGCCTCTCCAGTGGACTTTCCTGCGAGACTAGGAGTTTCTCCCACCACTGCAATCCCTACAGGTTTTTACAACCAGAGGTTCTGAGGCTGTAGTTTCCCGCTCTGGAACCCTGTGTTGCACAATTTGTCTTGCTCCCCAGTTGTTCCTCGGTCTTATCTACACCCAAATGTGGGAGTGCCCAATCCACCAGCTGCTGCCTTGTTGCATGTCCTCTCTGTCTTGGCTGCCTGTCTCCACCCCTCCTACCAGTTTGGATGAATGTTTCTTCTGTAATTCCTTGGTTGTTGGACTTCATGCAGTTTGATTTTCTGGCAGTTCTTGTTGATTTTCTGGAAGTTCTGGTAGTTTTTAGTTTTTAAATTTGTGGTTGTCTTTCTTTGGGTTACATGAGGAAGCAAAGGCTATGTACGCCTCCATCATGGCTGGACTCCCAAAATCTTCATTGTTGTTTTACCTTGCAATGCCCTAATGACATATGATGTGGAACATCTTTTCACATGCTTATTTACCATCTGTATAGCTTTTTCTGTCAAAGTTTTTGTTCAGGTCTTTTGCCCATCTTAAAAATCAGGTTGTTTATTTTGTTGTTGAATTTTAAGTGTTCTTTATATATTTTGGATAGCAGTTCTTTATCATATTTTTTGTTTTGAAAATATTTTTTCCCCAGTCTGTGTCTTGTCTTCTTACTCTCTTGACAGAGTCTTTTGCAAAGCAGAAGTTTTTAATTTTAATTAAGTCCAGCTTATCAGTTATTTCTTTAATGTTGTTCTTCTGTAATCAGTCCTTCAGTGTTGTATCTAAAAAATCATCACCATACCCAGGATTATCTAAATTTTCTCCTGTTATCTTCTAAGGATTTTACAGATTTGTGTTTTACTTTTAGATTATGATCCATTTTGAGTTAATTTTTGTGAAGGGTGTAGTGTCAGCATGTATGTATGTATGTATTGCACGTGAACGTCCATTTGTTTCAGCACCACTTATTGAAAAGACCATTTTTTCTCCATTGTATTGCTTTTGTTCTTTTGGTAAGGATTGGTTGACTATATTTATGTGGGTCTATTTCTAGGATCTCTATCCTGTTCCACTGATCTATGTGTCTGTTCTTTTGCCAATACCACATTGCCTTGATTACGTGTTATAGTAAGTCTTGAAGTTGGGTAATATCAGTCCTCCAACTTTCTTTTATTTTAATATTGTATTGGATATTCTGGGTTTTTATGCCTCTCCATGTAAACTTCAATCATTTTGTCAACATCTAAAAATAACTTGCTGGGATTTTGACTGGATCTATAGATCCATTAAATCTACAGGTCAAGTTAGGAAGAACTGACATCTTAACAATATTAATCCTGATTATATTTTAACTTCAGGTTTGTTCAGTCAGGCACACTTTTGTTTATACCTTATAGTAACCCTAGGAAATGAGCAAACTGCAGGAACTGAGGCTCAGAGAAGCTGGGTAATTAGTTCAAGGTCACCTGGTGGGAAATGCAAGAGAGGATTTAAATGCAGACTTTCCAGGTCCAGAGTGCTTATTCTGAGCCAGTTTCCAAGACATTCCATCTGGCATGCCTGGAAGAATACCTGCTCACTGGTGCAAAGAGAGCTTTGAACCAGTAGAGGTGCATCCATGTGTTTAAGCAATATTATTTATTCTCAAACCTTTCATTTGAAAGGCTTAAAGTGAACAAATGTCTGCTGAAGACAAATCTTATCTTAAAATTTCTCTAATATCGAGATGACTTAGATGGCACATATTTTCCTGGGTACAGAAGATCATATACCAGAACTTGGGACCGGGGACAGAACGGAAAGGAAAAGAATGCTACAGTTGAGAACCAGAGACACTAAAGACAATCTTTATTACTAAATACGTAAGAGAAACATCATTAACACAGCCACTCTGGTGCTATTTCTAGGTCTAGGACCAATGACTCTCAACCTGTTTTTTTATCATCACCTCTTTAAGGAGAAAACTAAGTTAAAATTTAATCGATTAATTAAACTAAAATTAAAATGAATTCAATTTTTCTTAATGAAATAAATAAAAATTAAATACTAAGAAATAATATTTTGTTCCAAATAGTATCATAAATATTATCAAAAAAATTGTAATATCTAAGAGTCTTTTCACATTCCCCACACCCCCCCAAACCAGTTAGTGTCCCCTTGGGAGTGATAAAGCCTCGAGAGGGAAAGGCGTGATCTAGACTGTACCTGCCTCACCTCTCGTATGAGTGACCATGATAGGCTCACAGCTAGACTTGAGGCCTTCGAAAATTAAATTGATCCATAGACCAAATGGACTTTGACAGAGGTTTATTTCTGATTTGAATTTGATAAAAGAGGGTGAGTTTGGGGATCCTCCTTGATATGTCCTTGCTACTTTGTTTCTGGTTGGAGCTTATGCTGTGTCTCATTTTAGGCCTCTGTCGAGGTCTGCTGGGTGTCTCGTTCCTCTGGCCTCACGCAACCCTATCTGTAGTAGCCAAGCCTGCCACTTTACTTCCCTCCCTGTCTACGTGTACCACAACCCTCTTCATGATTCTTTTTAAAAGTGCTTTCCTACCTATTCAGAAAATCCTCTGTATCTTTTTAGCCAACACAATTGCCTATCTTTCATTAACAATCAACTCAAGAATCATTTCTTGAGTAATTCAGCTCACATTCACCTTTTAGTTCTTAACAGGCCTATTGCCCTTAGTTTCTGCTGCACAATCTCACCCTGGGCAACGTGTGCATATGTGTGCATGTGTGTGTGTTCTTTCTAGTTCACATGGGTGCCTGCTGCTTTTCAAACCACACTGTAAATTCCTTGTTGGAAGGGCCAGTTTTTTTTTCTTCAGTGAGATTTCTAAGATCTTTCTGAGTACTCAGAAGATGCTTAGCAAATACTTCTACTCTTGAAAACTCTGATACCCATGAGTAAATCATTCATGTTGAGAGTCATGTGAAGGAAACTCTGCATTCCTCTTCTATTGCTGCATTTAAGCCGTAAATTACAGGAGGGAGATTGGACTAGCTTAGTGTCTTCTCCATTTTGGATTTCATGGACCAATAGAATCTCAAAAATACATTTTTGGATATAGAATAGAATTGCTAACCTTTTTTATTTTGCCAACTATGAACAAAATACTGGCAACTATCTCATATAGTTATATCATTTCATAAAAGAAAAGACATTTAAACACCAAAAGAATAGAAATGACAATCTTAAAATTATATAACCCTTTACAGTGACTACACTTAGCTTCATCAAAAACTCACTGTAGTCTATTGTTTCTATTTTTTGCACCCATGAGTGAAAACTGGCATGCACGAGCAATTTTCCAAGAGTTAGCCAATCAGATCCATCCTTTTCTTTCTAATATCTCTTCCTTACTTATTCTGGAAGTGGCTGAATGGCCCTAAACAATATTTTAAAATTGATTACAAAGGTAAATAAAATGATTTTAAAATTAAAAGCCAGTATTATGACTATTTCCCTGTCCATGTTATTACACATAGTTGAGAGTCAAGTAGAGAATGTTATCTAGGGCTAGCATCAAATGAACTTTTGGATCACCTGTGCTACAACTCCATCCATACCTTATTGTGGATTTTCCTTCTTTTAGCCAAAGACTTTTGTTAAACAATGATAAAATTAATATCAATATTTATAGCAGTTGACATTTTGTTCAAAAATTTAATTATTGAATTGAAAACTTATTTGAACAAATAATGAAAGAGAACTTCCCCAATCTGGCAAAGAAAATAGATTTCCAGGAAGTCCAGGAAGCTCAGAGAGTCCCAAAGAAGTTGGACCCAAAGAGGACCACACTAAGACACATCATAATTACATTACCCAAGATTAAAAATAAGGAGAGAATCTTAGAAGCAGCAGAGAAAAGGAGACAATTACTTACAAAAGAGTTCCCATAAGACTGTCAGCTGATTTCTCAAAAGAGACCTTACAGGCAAGAAGGGGCTGGAAAGAAGTTTATCAAGTCATGAAAGGCAAGGACCTACATCCAAGATTATTCTATCCAGCAAAGTTTTCATTTAGAATGGAAGGGCATAAAAAGTGCTTCCCAGATAAGGTCAAGTTCAAGGAGTTCATCATCACCCAGCCTTTATTACATGAAATGTTAAAGGGATTTATAAGACACAGAGGGTTATCAACAGGGGAGTAGGAGGCGGGGGGGAAGGTACAGAGAATAAGTAGCATAAACGGTAGGTAGAAAACAGACAGGGGGAAATTAAGAATAGTATAGGAAATGTAGAAGCCAAAGAACTTATGTGTATGACCCATGAACAAGAAATAAAGGTGGGGGGGGAGTGGGGAGGTATGCAGGGCAGAGGGAAATAAAGGGGGGGTAATGGGACAACTGTAGTAGCTTAATCAATAAAATATAAAAAAAAAAACAAATTGTACTTGCAGAATGTTGCAAGTACAAAAATCAAACCATATAACACCCCCCTCCCCCCCCAAAAAAAGAATGAAAGGGCAGATAAAGTGCTTCCCAGATAAGGTCAAGTTCAAGGAGTTCATCATCACCTAGCCCTTATTGTGTGAAATGTTAAAGGGACTTATCTAAGAAAAAGGAGATAATCAGCTTGGCTGGTGTAGCTCAGTGGATTGAGTGCGGGCTGGGAACCAGAGGGTCCTGGTTTGATTCCCAGTCAGGGCACATGCCTGGGTTGCAGGCCAGGTCCCCAGTGAGGGCCATGTGAGAGGCAACCATACATTGCTCTTTCTCCCTCCCTTCTCCTCTCTCTGAAAATAAATAAAATCTTAAAAAAAAAAGAAAAAGAAGATAATCAAAACTACAAACAGTAAAATGACAACAAATTCAGAACTATCAACAACTGAACCTAAAACCAAAAAACCAAAAGCAAACAACTAGAACAGGAACAGACCCACAGAAATGGAGATCACATGGAGGGTTATCAGCAGGGAGGGGGAGGGGGGAAATGGGTGAAACGGTACAGGGAATAAGAAAAAAAAAAAGAACTACTGTGAACTCTATGCCCACAGGTTTGATAACCTGGATGAAATGGACCAATTCCCTGAAAGGCACAATCTGCCAAACTCACACAAATAGAAATGAGCAACTTGGATAGGCCTATATCTGTTAAATAAATTGAAGTACAAAAAATAAAAAGAAAAATTTAACTATTGAAAACTGAGTATGCCTAATTTCATTCTGCATATTAGATGGAAGCAGCTACTTGTCTGTGTTTCTCTGTCGTTTGTGCTGGGTCCTTGGAGTAGCAGGTGTCCTGACGAACGTGGAAGCCAGAGGCAGAATGTGGGATAAGCTCTTGCCAGATGATGAAACGTCAGCTCTGCTGTCCTCAAAGGAAAGGTGTTGCTTACAAAGTCCCCACAAAGATTCACATGTTAATTTAGGTCAACAGGCACATAAAGCAAGAATTGGAATCTGTGGTCAGCTGTCTTCTTACTTAGCTTTCTGGAGCCAGCTGTGGTCTCTGAGATTTTAAATCCACCTGATTTGTGAAATATGTAGTACTCCTTATGAGCTGCTCTGTGTGTGTGTGATATTTGCGTACTCTGCATGTGAGAAGTTTCAGGGGCAACATATTTATTTCTCCTCTAGCTGGATTATGTGTGATCAAGCCATTGGAGATAATTTTTTTTGTACGAAGATGTTTTAAAGTTCTGGACACTTTTTTTGGCTTCCCTGAGGCCTAGTTCCATGCTCCTGGCTCAGAGACCTTGCTGTTCTAGGGAGTTATATTGAAGACATGAATTAACACTCAGCTAATAGGACATCTCAGCTAAAGAGAACATTCTGATTTCTAGATGATGGCTGTCACCTTAGCTGTTACTGTTAGTCACAAATATTTGAGCATTACTGCACAAAACTTAAAAAATTCTACAGTTATTACTTCCCTTTTTCTGAACATTTAATATGAACATTTTTGTTGCAAAACAGAAAAAGCTTTTTGTGGTTTTCTTGCCAACCTTCTGCAAGATTTTTTAAATTATGTTTTGTTTGTTTCAAAGGAAGAAAACATACCAAATGCTTGAATTGTGTTCTATTTTGCTGTTAAAAGCCTATTGTTGAACAGGTAATATGGCACTGTTTGAAGGGTGGGCAACATAGCCTATTTAAGACAGAAAGTTATGGCAGACCTGGTATGGACTTAGTAAGGAGGTGTGCTATCAGGAAATACATGCACAAGGAGGACTGCATCTGTGAGAGGTGAGGGAGGGTGTAAAAGGAGGGGCAGCCCGTGAATGTTGGGAGAGATCATCACTTTTATTGCAGATTGTGAGAATGGTCACCTGGAAGAGGTTCGAGACCCATGATTCAGAAATTTCTTTAAGCACTTTGAGTTTTTTCTAAAGGAAGACTGATGGTTGAAGTAAAGCGTGTTCCAGTTCAAATGCCTTGCTGCCTCTTATTATCAGTGATTAACTTGTCTGTGACTCACTTTTCTTGCCTGTAAAAATGCAATAGTAATACAAGCATCATCTGGGGCTGGTGGGAAGTCTTTGCTGTCGTTCAGGGGTGTAGCCTGACAGAGGCTCTGCCATCGCTAACATGTGGCTCTCACGCTCACAGTGTTTGTCTCATCCCAGTTACTGGGAAGCGGGGGAGCATGGAAGGTTTCAATGAGTGAGACTTGGCAGGGCTCATACCACTTACACGCATACTCTGTTGACTAGAACTCACCACAGGGCCTCATGGAAACTAACTGCAGAGGAGGCTGCAAATTAGGGATTAGCTGTGTGCTCAGGGAGAAGAAGAAAGCATCAAGGATTTTGATAAAGACGAAGCAGTCTCTAGTACCAGGTATAATAGCACTAAAGAGAGCGTTTTTTAAATATGACATCCCAGCTATATGTACTCTGTATGCTCAGAGAAGAATCATTCATTCATTCACCTGTTTATTCATGTCACACATATTTGTTAAGACCTACTGTGTGCCATTCATTATACTAGGTTTTGGTAGTTAAAATGGAGATGACTTTGATTTTTTTTTTTGGTAACAAAAGAAAAAACTCCCAAGTTTCAAAACATGTATGTGTTACGTTGCATCATAACCTATAATTAAAAGCAGAAGTCCCGCAAAATCCTTGTTTCTTGTGCATCAGTCTTATACATCTTCCAGATCTCCTTTCTGATTTGGCACAGTTCTGAGCACATAGTAAGCATTCAAATATATCTGTTGATTAACTGTGGATTTATTTGATCAAGGAACAAGTGTGCCTGAAACCCATTAATAAATGTGAGTCACTCTCTCCAATATCTTGCCTAAAAGGATTTGAATCCTAAAAGAATATTTTGTTTCTTATTAGAGATTTTGGTTAAATTCATTGACCACTTCATTTAGTGCTGTGTAGACAGGACCTTTAGTTCTTGGGGTGATCGATCTTATGGGACCAATTATGTTTTATCCAGAAAAGCAAATTTCCCTACTCTGAATGAGATCTGATTTTCATTAGATAGGTTAGCTACAAGATTATTTAGTGAAAGTAATGTCCAGAAGCTTCTGACTCAATTCAGATTTAGCTTCTTCTTATTCACCTGCATCCCTGTGGTTCCTGCATCTGCAAACAGGCTGGAATTGCCATTTAGGAAGCTACCATTAACATAATTTGGACAAAAATCTTAGCTCTCCATGGAAAATGAATGAAAGGATGCTTGAGCATGACTTCCCTTGGAAGCATAGATTAAGGATTAATATTGCATTTTAACTAGAGTTGGCCAATGATTTTCTTTGCACCATGGCTTCTCAAATAACATAATCCTTGGGTGAATCACAGAAATAAAAGGAAGAAAAGAACTAGGCCAGTTTAGGGGCAAGTTTCATGGGAAAATATTCTGAACTACCTAAAGCATATTGTAATTAGACACAGTGGAGCAAACCCTAAATTAACTAAGTTTTGGGCTCAAGACAGCTTGAAGCAGCTAGAGAGTTAGGGGGAGGGGGGTGAATACCTTTAATTTTGTCCAAAGAAAACCATTATATAACACATCTGTTGGTGGTTAACAGATCTTCAACATGTCTAAAAGACTGAAAATATTGTAGTTAAGGAATGTAACTTTGAATTCTGTACTTTTTTATGAATTCAGTGGTAGAAAAGAAAACTTAATAGAAATAGAGTTTCTAGACTTACTTATGAGACTTTTAGAACAATTCTAAGGAAAAGGTTCCATTCATCTTCATAGCACCTGGAAGAAATCCAACAACCTAAGGACACTTTGAGTATCACCTCAGCCTAGACGCTCTGTAAGCAGAAGATTATGTTTGGAATAACTGGTCAGAGTTATTGAGCTTTGATTGCTTTCAGTTCTGTGTCTTGCACTTTCTCTTTTCATTTGGGGAATCATCTCTTTAGCAGATCTTACAGGAGACTGGAGCTGGAAAAAACTTGTGTATGGATTGAAAGTGGGAATGGGTGATGACTCAGGAAAAGCTGGTTGTTAGAGCAAAGAAGAATCTAGAAGCAATTTTCATAACTGTTGGGCTGCTGCCTCCAGCAACCCTGTAAACCACTGTGTGGTTGCTTATCGTCCAGTTGGGGGTTTTGGACATCAGAGGGTCCCTGGATGAGATGCAGAGGTTCTCAAAGCTGGCTGCCTGTTCTAATAAATATGCCAAGACTTGCTCTCAGATATTTGATCCATTGACTTGGATTGGGACCTACCCACGTGCATTTTAAAATGGTACTAAGATGATGGTTGTGCAGCCAGCATTGAAAACCATGGAGGCAGGGCAGCTCTATAGGACCAAGCACCCAGGGGACGGTCGCACCCGAGACAAGCTGCTTTCTCCAAGTCACTTGCAGTTTGTCTTTTTCCAAATAAGTTTTCTGCCCTTATCACTGACTCTCATATTACTAGTAGGCATTTTTTTGGAATAAACATGATTTTTTTAGTACTAGATTTTAACCAGGGATAGTTTGCATTTTTCAGCTGGTCAACCTTGTTTGTAAAGCGCCATCTCCACTACTCCAATTAGCTGGAATAAACCACGCCAGTCACTGATTAGGACCAGGATAATTTCTCTTTGAGGCTTTGAATCACTTTATGGTTTATTTGGTTTACTGTCGGTACATGATATGCAAATAAAATTGGTGTGTATTATACACAGTGTTTAATAGTAGGATTAGACATGTATACTTCAGTGATTTTACAGTGAAAATATCCAAATCACATCTCTACCTAACCTTTTCCCAGTTCACACCTCCATTTCTTTTAGGCTGAATGTACATGCCTGTTTATATGATATAATTTATGCAAACCATGGTTTGTGAATGAAGTTGGAATGGGTTCCTGTGCAGTGATAAGTCGGCTTACATGTTTTGTGTTAGGTTATGGTTTTAGCCTGTAGTCTTAGTTTCCTATAGCCTGACTTGTAGCCTTAGATAGCTATACAGAGAGCCACTTCTTTGCTGAGGTAAGGGAAATATCCTGAAGAAAAGCCTGTTGTAAATATCAATAATTAACAATAACTTGGATAGATTGGGAACTTATTATTGTTTTGTTAAAGGGATTATCATAAACTTTCTTTAGGGATCTGATTTAGGTCAGTATTTAAGCTGGGTCAGACTTAGAAGAAAATGATAGCTTATTGATTGTATCCCACAAGGAATACCTTGTGCCATTCCATGAGAAACTTTAATGCAATTCTTCATAACACAATGAAGACTCATGAAGATATTTATCTGGATGAGTAGGTGACGTGCTTGGCTAGTTTGTACCCTTCTAAAGACAACATGCCTGGGAGGCTGGGCATGACAGAAAGCAAACCTGGATGGAGTAGGGAGGATCAGAGATGACCCCGGACTGGGAATTGGGGAGGCAATGTGGGCTTGGTGAAATGGCCTGGCTGGGCTAAATTATGCTTCAGATTCTCTCCAGCCCTAACAGCCTACGTTTTTGTTCATTTTATGGACCCATCTTTGTGTTCGTGTTTCAGGTGATTGCCTCATCATGCTCAGCACCAGTGTTGATACGGTATTAAGTGCAGATGACATTGAGGGCAGCACTTCCCTTTTTCCTTTTTAAGTTCACTGATGGTTTTTAAAGGATTGTTGATACTTTTGTTTTTAATGAAAGCATGCTTCTTGCATTCTTCTCAGAACACCGTTGGATGGGCTGGTTGCTGAGTGACTTAGACGAGAGTGGTGTGGCAGGCTCTGTCGAAGACATGAGGACGTTCGTCAGAAGTGGCAGCAGGGTGTCTATGAGACGTGGAAATGTGTGTGGAAGGTGGTGGGAGTGGCAGAATTTTCATTTAAAGGTTTTTTGTTTTTTTTTTTTTTTACTTGTCTCTGTTTGCAGTTGAAATCCACACAGATGCCAAATCTGTATTATTATTATTTTTTAGAAAAAGTTTATGAATTGTGGTTGTGTCTTTGAAGCGTTTTCCCAACCATTTGAAAATAAAGATTACTGAGAACAAATCTCCTAGAAGTTAATCTACTGGAGTCCAAGTGCCAATTGTGCCAACTGTCCAGGCTGTAACTCTAGGCTGATGTCAGATTGGAGCTCGGAACAGGAACAAAGATTTCTGTTTTTCCCAATCCCTTCCTGGCCCTCCCGAGTCCCACCAAAGCCAAATTAAAGGAGGTCTTCGAGGATATGACTCCAGAGCTGGCCTGAATGAGGACTCCTTTGAAGTTTCCGTGGGCTTTTTCTATTGTTTTTACTCCATGGAGGTCCAAGTAAGAAAGGAGTGAGCCTGTCGCTGAGAGAGCAGGTCTGGGATAGTGTCATCTGAAGTTGTATGAGGGTTGGATTAATCATTTTCAGAAAACTGTACTCACTGTGTTTCATGAGGTAGTCTGCCATTTGGGTGTATTTTTAAACCCCTTTAGAACAACTACTTCATATGTGACTCTTGATCAGTTTGTTTTATGTTAATAAAACATGAAAACCATTGGATATGCTTTTAGGTTGGGGGGGTTGGGGCTAACAAGGAACATCTTAATTTTTGTTTTTCATGTTATTCCTTCCCTTTTGTCCCCTGGCTGCTTCGCTGGGTCAGACATCCTTCTCCTAGGTACCTGATGACTCCCGATGCTCTGAGACCCTTCACTGTCCCTCATTCCTGGGCAGTGTGTCATGCTCCTCAGCTTTCTTCTTCTCTCCTTCACTCCACCTTCTAGTTTCTTATGAAACTATCAGTACAATGTACTGTTTCCTCAGAGCTTATTAGGACAGCAGGCCCATCCTGAACGTTCATTCAGTATAAAGGATTAATGGATCGCAATGGTCTAAAGTAAAGGCCTGCAAACTTTTTTTTTAAAGGGCTTGTTAGTGACTATTTTAGGCTTTGCAGGCCATCCCTTGTCTGTCCCCACCGCTGCCTCTGCCATTGTTGTGAGGAAGTAGCCATAGACAATACTTGAATAAATGTGCATAACTGTGTTCCAATAAAACATTAGTCATGGAACGCTGAACCATGACTTTTGTATAATATTTACTTGCCAAAGAATATTTTTATTCTTTTGAATTTTTCAACCTTTTACAAATGTGAAAACCATTCTCAGCTCATGGACCACACAAAAATAGACAGCAGACTGAATTGGCCTGGGTGGGGCACAGTTGGCTGACCCCTGGCCAATATGTAGGTTCTTCCGGATAATCTTGCCATGTGTACTGGGACGTTACATTTTTTAAAACAAAAGATGTAACTAGCAATTTCAGGCATTGTGTATATGAGGGGCAGGAGGAAAGCTTTCAATAGTTCTCAATTACAGCTCAGGGAGAGCTGCCTGTCTATTCCTTAAGACCAGCTCTAGAAAGAGACCCATCATTCAAGAGCCTCAGGTCAATCCATATAAATGAGTTCCACTGTTGAATAGATTTCACTCACTAAATACCCACTTTTCTTATTTAGGTTACAGAAGACTTCTCACTGTGGGGAATCATGAAGCCCTATGGCTTATTAAGCTCAGTGGTGTAGGTACAGATTAGTGGCAGTGAGTTGTTGGGGTTGGGTTGGGGAGGATGTCTCTAATCCATTCAGTTGCTCAGGAACTCAGGCTTCTTTATCTGGTGGTTTTGTCATTCCCCAAGACTTTGGAGTATCCTACTGGACTCTCTGCACCTCAACGGCAGACAACAGAGTATGTGGAAAATCTTGTGAAGGATGCTTTAGGGGCTAGGCTGGAAGCCCAGCTGAGGGTGCTGTGTGTGTGGGCCTATCTGTGGAGCTGCTCAGATTTCACATTATGGCAGCTAGACTCCACAGTAAGTGCTCCAAAAAAAAAAAAAAAAAAAAAAAGGAATGAGAAACTGACTGTCTTTTAGACCCTGGGCCTGGAAACCAGCCCAGCATTTCTTCCATTGTATTGGTCAAGCAGTCACAGAGATGGTCCTGATTAAACAGGAGAAGACAGAGATCTTATCTTTTCCATCAGAAGCATTTCATAGAATTTATAGCTACCTTAAATCTACCTGAGTGTTATGCTGAGAGTTGGTATGAGTGAGTGCAGGAGCATGTCACTAACACAGAAGTCTACCTCTATTCATAACCACTGTGAATTATGGACCAGCCATCCTGGGCTTATTGGAGCTACAGGTTGATAATATAAAAGCAAGGCTCTGCAAGCGACAGCTTGTGAGTTGTATCTGGCCAGTGTAAATAAAGGTTTATTGAAACACAGCCAAACTCAATTATTTATACATATTTTGTGGCTACAACAGCAAAATAGAACCAGAGGCATGGAAACCAGGAACAGACTGACAGTGACCAGAGGGGTCGTGGGAGGCATAAGGGGGGGAAGAAGGGGAAGGGTCTGGTGAAGGAACAGGCATAAATAGCTCATGGACATGGATGACAGGGTAGGGATTGACTCTGGGAACGAAGGGTGGGCAGGGCAAGGGAGAGCAATAGGAAAAATTTGGAACAACTGTACTAGAACAACAATAAAAAAAGTAAAAAAATAACAATAATAAATTCACATGTTAACAAAAAAATAAACAAATAAATTAGCACCAAAAAAAATTGTTATAGAGATTGTATGGCTTGTGAAGCCTGAAATACTCTCTGACCTTCACAGACAAAGTCCGTTGATGTCTGCTCCGAAGAGACCCAGAAAGTCCCCATCATTAGGGTTCAGTACAGTCAGCTTGAAAAAACAGTATTTGCCTTTGTAATTGATAGGGGCGCAAGCGCATTGCTGACAGTCATGAGTTGCTCTGGCTTTGATAACAGAGCCCTTTAAATGTGTGCATGTTGTGTCTTCTGCCATCAAATCAACCAAATCTCTGGCAGAATGAAATTTCTGGTAATTTGAGTGTATTTGTTCTTGGCAACCCCTACCCAGAACCTGGCAGCAAGCTGTATGCTCACTTTCACCTTCTTTCTCTGTTTCTTCCCAACTCCGTTGCTGCTATCATGGCTGCAGCTGGGAGGACCTGGGGGATGTTTTTCCAGCCCAAATACTTTGCCTGGGGATGCTTTGGGAGGCTTCTGGAGCTGAGTTGGTTCAGACTTTTCTGTGTGTCTTCTCGGACATTGTTTGCATTATTATTGGTGGAGAAAAATCTCTCACTGGACACTTTTTCTAAAGCAAAGTTCCAAGCACTGGTCTGGTGTTTTCATTTTCTTTCTTTCTTTTTTCTTTAAGTCAATTCCAGATTATCTGTATTAGTGGCAGGTATGTATACATGCTGTAGGGATGTATTAAAGGTGGAGGATAATCTAATCATTCATTCAAAGTTGACATTTGGAATTCTCTTGTTTTCTCCCTCATTCTCTTCCTCTCTGAAGCAGCATTCACAAGTAAGCATTCACAGAAAATCCACATTACAAATTCACATATTAAAAGCCTGACTGTAGGAAGCCTAAGAGTCACTTTTTCAAACTTCCTTTCCCTGCCTCTCCCTCTTTCTCTCTTTGTTTCTCCCTCCCTCTTTCTTTTTTTATGACAACAGGGATGGCTTGTGGTCACACCAACGGCTTGAAAACCTGAGAAGGATGCTTCAGATTACATGTGCGGTGTTCCATTACATCTCGGGCCCCTTGGTTGACCTTTTGTCTAAAGGCATGTGGAGGAGGATCTTTACTTAGCTTCTACTTTATCATCTCATCATTCAAAACCAAGGAATAAGCAGACCCTTAAAGATTTCGTTTCCCAAGGAAGCCAGAGACTTAAAGGCATCCAGGACCCATGCTTTCTGCTTTCTGTAGATTCCACATCAACAGGGGATTATGTGTTCTTCTTTATTATTAGTTATTATTATTTTGCAAATTCTACCTTTTGAATTTTATTCCTTTGACTTGTTTTAATATGAAACAGACTGAATTCAAAACAGCAGAATCACTCACTTATTTGATTCTTTAACATTTTGTAAAGATTTCACAGAAGCCAGAATTGTAGAGGTGATAATGAAATGGCAGTGTGTGTTAGGTAGGCCCCCTTAGCCCACCCATCAAATCAAGCCAGGTCAACATTATTAGCACATGCTGTAACTATGTTCTTATCCCAGCATGCATTGACTTCTGTTAACCATATTGGAATCAGTAGAGAGGTTTCATCAGACAAGAGAAGTGGTAGGGGAGAGGGGTGTAGGACTGAACAATTTGGGGACAAGGGTTTTGGAAAACACATTCTCTACTCCCAGATAAATGTGTATGTTCTCTTAACAGACTCTGAGAACATGCTGAAAGGTTCTTATAAGCAAACACAGCTACTAGATATGTACACAATCAGGGAAGTGCACTCCTTTGCCTGCAGATGTTTCCATCTTTCCCTCCATATGAAGCCAGCTTGACCAGCTAAATGAGTTTGGACCATTGGTGGGATGATCAATCATATATCCAAATTACCCTGACACTCATCCTATAGGATGTTCTTTGTACATTAGTCCAGTTGAGATTGACTAATTAGTGCCCCACTGAAGTAAAAATAAACTGATGTTCTTTTCAAAATGTTGAATACATTATATAAAGTATTTCTGCTTTAGAGGAATTGGTTTCATCCTTGGCACCTTTATCAAGGAGATATGAATATAAACTCAGTCAGTCCTGAACATAATATTTTGCAGAAAATGAAACAGGGCAGAGAGATCGATGGCAAACGTTGTGCCTGAGATCTCTGAACAGGCCTTGAACAGCCTCTGAGTCACAACAACCCTTTCCTCCTCTTCCCCACTCTCTCCCTCCCTCCTTCCTTCCTTGATGGCATTTTCTTCTTTTAATCCCTATCACATTTTGGGCCAACATCCATAACAGGTTCATGGTCTTCAATTCTAGCTATTAAAGCTCCTGGTTTTTCCTCTTTACTTACACAAAGTTTCCTCTGCTGGATTGATCATGTATGTGTATCAGAACAGTTGTTCTCATAGCAATGGTCGAGAGTCATTTTTCATAGGTGGATGCTCACTATTTTGGGGTCCTGGTGTTGGCTGGCATCAAGGCTTGAGAGAAGAGAACAAAGCTACTCTGGGCAAGGCAGAGAGAGAAATATGTGGAGGAAGGGGAGTGAAATGCTGTACAGTACATGATGAGACGCTCCCCTTGGCCAGGGAAGTTGTTAAACTCACACAACCTTTTGCAAGAATGGATTTCTTTGTGTAAGGAAGAGGAAGCTGAGTTTGTGAATGTGTTAGGGTGGAGTGAAACAGACAGCTTGCTCAACACTGAAGAGAGAATTGGAAGAGACCTCACGGCAACATGCCCTAAGAAACTGTCAGAAACCACAGTAGGGTCTGGACTGTTACTGGCCATGGAATTCAGGGCTCTCAGGTCAAGTGTCTATGGGTTCTTGAGGGTTGGGAAAGCCTCAGATGACATCTAGGGAACACAGATCAATCTGGCCAAAGCAAGGACGCTTTGATAAGTACTGAACCGACACAGATATAGAATATTCCTCCAATACAGAGGCTTGGATTTGGGAAGAGGGACTAAATGTTCTCAACTATTTCTTTCTTGAAGATCAAGTTATGACATGTTTGAGTGCAGTCAGCAGAGAGGGACATCGACCATCGTGTCCTACAAATGGATGTAGGGAACAAGGTCAGAGCAGCTAAGTGGACACTTGGATAACTAGACTGTAATCTTCTGTGTGCCTGTTTTTATTTCTCTCCCTCTTTCTCTCTCTCACAAGAAGGCAACTCCATATGGAGAAAGGGGTGGATTGTGAAGTCATGATGCCCCCTGGGCTGGCATTTTCCCTGGGCAAAGGAGGTGCCCCTCCTTTTCTAGTCTCATCCCCCACCAAGGCTAAAATGCCTTGATCAATTATTAAAGGCTCCCATTCATCAAGGAGAAGTAAGGTCTAAAACAAGCACTCCTGAAGGAAGTTTCACCTTGATTTGAAATCACGCTGTAGATCAAGGCCAGTGTCAGGAGCTGGGATGGGGACCAGGTAGGAAGTTGAGGATAATCAAGGCTGGAATGTGTCCACAGTTTTAGACACTTGTACATTTTAATCCTTGCAACAACTCCCTTGAAGATAACATTATTTCCTTTGGTTAACAAATCGAAAGAACAAGTCTTTTTGTACAAATAGGGAAACCAAGGCAGAGACAGATTACATAGGTAGTGGCAAAACAGGATTCAGGTATTTATGAGACCCACCACACTTTGTGGCTATCAAGAAAGGGGAGCTGAGCTAGCGGGAAAGGGAAAACAATGAGCCGAAGAACAAATTTTCCAATTTCATGACCTTCTTTGGGCTGACTATGATGGTTGTTGGGGCAGGGAGAAGAGAAGGGAAGGATTAAGTGAATTAGAGAGGAAGACTGATCAGACTGGGGTGGGGGGAGTGCTACACCTGAGAGAGGAGAGAGAAAAAAGGAGCAAAGAAAGGGAAATGAGGAGAAGTGTGAGAAAAGCTCAGTCTTGTGGCAGCAGACATTCATATCCATCCACGGTGAAGTTTTCTTTGTGCTGTATCTGAACAAAATCAGTTCAATAGGATGTCATAATTGAAATTCAATAAAAATATCATGCATGGTCTGGAATTGGTTTTTAAAAATCAAAACAGTCTTGGAGAGATTTTTTTATTTTTTCGACTTTAAAAAAGTTGCAGATAAATGTGCTTCTGATCAGAGGGGAAGCAAGGAGAGGGCACAGGGCCAAACATATGTAGGCAGGTGCTGTACAACTTCTCCACACAGCTCTGCCAAAGCACCCCGCTGGTGACCTCGACATTTAATGGAAAATGTGTGTTTCTCTCTGCACACATTGGGAAGAGGATGAGACCTCCCAGCCGATCTGGATTTGATATCAATATGATATTTGAGCACATCACTCCAAGAGTGTCAGAACAGGCAATTCCCTCTTTGTGTCTTGTCCCCACACCTCTACCTGAACTCACTCCAGTGTCCTGAGTATAGTTTATCCAGCAACAAAGGAGGGAAGGCTTTTTATATTCTAGAATAATGAGGCTGCTGAGCATCAATGTTGGTAAATTTTGAAGAAATAACAGAAAGTAAGTTTGTCACCTGGCCCATGCCCCTATTCTTAGAATGAGCACAATTTTTTTTGCTTTTCCTCTTAACTTGTGGTTAGCAAATACAAGGTCAGAGAAATGCAGCATAATGAGATGGAGGGAATACATATCATTTCAGAAGAGGTTGGTGGAGGGATGCACCTTTAGCCAAACTGGGTATATTAGATTCCTGTTCTTAAAATAGGCTGTTCTTAAAATAACTATAAATTGAGTGGCTTAAAACAACAAAAATTTATTCTCTTACAGTTCTGGAGGCAAGAACTTCAAAATCAAAGTGTCACTTGCCACACTCCCTCTGAAACTCTGGGTAGAATCCTTCTTTGGTTCGTCCTAGCTCCCAGTGATGGTCCTCAATCCTTAGCATTTCTTGGCTTCCAGGTGTTACTTGTCCAGTCTCTGCCTCTGTCATCACATGGTATTCTCTCTGTCTCTGTCCTCACTGGTTTTTTCCTTTCTTATAAGAACACCAGTTATATTGGACCCTGGCCCACCCAATGGCTTCATTTTGATTATATCTGCAAAATTCTACTTCCAAATAAGGTCGCACCCATAGGTACCACAAGTTAGGACTTCAGCACACATTTTTGAGTGGCACAATTCAATCTATACCAACAGGTATTCAGGTCTGATGCGATGGTGGGGCAGTTGCTACAGTAGAAACTAATTATACTAGCTGATTGGCATGGAGGTGGATGGCAGAATCCTGGGTATGAAGGAAAGGGAGGGGAAGGACAGAGTTGGTTGAGATCTATTGTCTCCTTGGTTTACTCCAAGGAGACAAATTTGAGGCCCACAGAGAAGGGTTTCAGGCTGTGTTGTCAGGGAACTCTGGGGGTCTCAAGCCACACACAGAGGCTGTTCTGATGGCCAAGTGGTACAGTGTGCAGAGAGGTAGAGAGAGAGGAAGAGAGATTTTCTTCACTTTTTCAAGGAATGCAGTGTGGCTTTGGCATGCAGAAGGCCGCAGCACTGCTTGACCTCTTGAGGGCTGGCAGTCTAAAGAATACTGGGAGACAATAGAGATATTAATGGGGACACATGGCAGGGGCAGGATGAGGCCCTGGCAAGATGGATTGGGATAGGAGTGAAAGAGCAAGGGAAAGAGATGAGCCTAAAGAATCCCCAGAACTGCCGGCTCCTTAGCTGGGTCGCCATATAGAAAACAGTGTGAACAGGGACAATTTGAGAGCTACCAACACTTACCTTGCACAGCTGGGACTTCTCAAGCAAACCAGACTCACAGTCATCCTACTCCTCAGAGATCTGAGTTACATAAGAAGACAGCCCCTCTCGGTGCTGACCTGAATCACAGGCACAGTGGTCTGTAGGGCATTCATCTCTTATTGAATTGCATTGGTTTAGAGGTAGGCTACAGGAGACAACGACATTTGCTGTTTTGGTTTTTTAACCTTTTTTTAAAAGTGATCTTTATAGGCTTATTGAAATGATCTAAACTTTTGTCTTTGGACTGAGGGTCAGAACAAAGGGCTTCCTTTGTTGAGACGATACTCGGAGGGACTACAGGAAGAAGACTGGGGATGGAGTGAGCTTCTCCCAGAAAACTGTTGATAATGGCTGGGTTGATTTAGAGAGCGAGTGATCACTTTTGACACCAGACCTGAGGGAATGAGGGTTCATTGAGGAGCTAGGGGCTGGGAAAAGGACTGTTAGCCATTTGTCTGTGTCCAACCCCAAGTCAAAAGCTGGGGAACAGAGGCTGGGGGACGGAGCTGAGTAAGGATCTCAGGAAAGAGCACAAGAAGTAGCAAAGACACACTATGCCCATTTCTCAAGGGTCTCGAAGCAGACTTTCTTATATTCAGAGGGAATTACAAGCATCTAGTCTCTTCCTCCTCCAGACCCCAAGCTGACTGGCTTCCCTGAAAGATATTAGGTTCCAAATAATGACATTGACAACAGAGGTGCCTTTCTGGTTGTACCGTTCTAGGGGCTCTGTGCCTGCTGTTCTGGAGGAATGGAAAGCGCTTAGTTCCCAGTGGGTCGATATGAGGGTCAGCCCCTGTAGGAGCTCATTCGACGATCTTCCTCTTACATTTTTTGCCAGGCTTTTGTTTGACCCAAAGGTAGTGCAGTCAGATGGAATGTAAATGAAATCTGACTGTTTTCACCAATGCCCAGGGGACAGGGCTTTTCCTGCGGAGCTGCGCTCTGAGATAGTCAAACACACAGAACGCTGTGCACGCAGCTTTTCCGGGGAGCTGTGAGTCAGGTTACACAAGGACCGTGGGCTAGGGCTTCTTGAGGAGTTCCAAAGCCTGTCTGCTTCTCCAGTGGCTCACACGGCCACTGCTCTGGAGTTGGGGGAGGGGAGAGGTAAACAGGAGAAACCCAAGGTAAAGTGTCACAGTCCCTTGTCATCCTACTGAGGTTTAGTAGTTTTTCTTGAATAAACTCCCTTCAGATTGTTGCAAGTCTTTGGTTAATTTCCAGTGTTCTAAAAAAGTTGATAACTTCCCCATATTTACAGAGGACTGGGTTTATGGTGGTCCTGACTTTGCTATAGCCGAAATCCTGCCTCCCCCAAGTAGTTTCATTTTATTTTATGTTCTGGTTGTTTCACTCTTCATGGCAAAATGACCAGGAATTTTCATTTCTCAATCTAATAAATTTAGATAACAATTCAGATGTAACTCTTGCCAAATACTCTGTTTGTTTGCGTGAAAATGGTTATAATTCCATGGAAGAAAAATAATGTTATTCATAGAATATATCCTTGGGCTCAGAGGTCTTTTGTTTTCTATGTCTAAGAATCTAGGAGTGGTAAACATTCCAAACATTCTGGATACTATTCAGCAATATCAAATTGAACAGAAAGAATTTAAAACAAATACTGGTGGGAGGGAGTCTAACGTTTATTGAGCATTTAGTACAAGCCGTTTCATTAGCAAAATGTTATGTTATGTACCCAACACATAGTATTTAAGCATGAAAGTGCTTAGAGGCCACTTTAAGATATTACCTCCTCCTCAGTATAATTCTTGTTTATTTCTACGTGTAGCTGGGAATGTTTGGTGTATACACATGACAAGTAATAAATATTGCATAAATATGTTACAATCTATACATTTAAGTTTTGCTTATTTTTGCTTTCATAGATGCTGGTAAATTTGCTTTTGATCCCCTTTCTCTATTAGAACCTAAGCTATTTGCCCATTTCTTTTTATTTCATAAATATTGCTGGTACAGGTCCTCTTCTGTATACAACACTTGTTCAGAAATTCGCTGATATTTGGACTGTCCACTTTGAAACCCAATCTGAGGCCGGGGCACACCATGGCTACTCCCTTGAAAAAAATTCCATCCCAGTTCACACAAAAAGTGAACTTTCTATAATTCTTCTCCATAAAACTTGGCTTTGCATGACAAGCTGAGGCACCAGTGCCTGAAATCTGTCAAAGATGAAGCAAAGATGAAGGAAGATTTTTGTTCTTTGCTATTCATAGTAACCAAAATTGTATGTAAAAAGTTAAGGATATATGGTTACCCAGAGGGAGAAAAAACTTTTAGAGTAGATTGAAGTTGTTTCTCTTTCTTATTCCCTTGACTTTGCTTCTGTTCCACTTCACCCTTTATTGTTAAAGTTATACATCAAACTGAAACTATACAATACAGGCAAGGGGGTGGGGGTGTGGCAGGCACTACAGAGGATTGGGGACACAGAATATTGAGGCAGACTGGTGCCTGAATGAAGCAGAGAAAGCAGAGAATTCTTGGGTTATTTATTCTCTCAAAGATTCCTAAAGTGTGTGACAGTCTTTACTATCTATCTTAGCAATGCAAGGGGACTTTGAAGAAAGTGCAGAGACAGATAACTTCTAGATCAAGTTCCTGGGTATCCTCTTTCTGTCCTTACGGTCACATCTTGGTGACTTTAGGGATGGCATTGAGAGTTTACCACTATGAATATGAATATTTGGGTGGTAATTGCTGCTAAGTTAGCTTAAGGTGAGTATCTAATTCAAAGTCCTGGGAGCTGTATCCATGTTCAAAAGCCTCTGTTCTGGAAGGTTTTGGAGCCTCTTTGGATGACCCTGGTCATATTTACTTCCTCTGTGCTGGAGGTTGAAGGCAGACTCAAGTCTGGGACTTATGCTGATCAACTCTGCTCTGTGCTGGAACCTGTTGCACAATCTATTACTTTGACTCTAGTCATTTTTAGGAATTATCAGCCTAGGTGATGGAAAGTTTATAACTCTGAAATCGCATGTGAGCATTTGCACGGAAACTTTTAACTGGTTTCACCAAGGGGGAGGGTGGAAGCAAGGGAGGGAGGTGGGTTTGAATGAGGTGGGGGGTGGGGAGGGGAGAAAATGCAGACAACCGTAATTGAACAACAATAAAGTAATTTAAAAATTAAAAAAAGAAAAGAAAAGAAAATTTTAACTGGTTTCATAGTAGCATGATTCCTCCAACTTTGTTCTTTCTCAGGATCACTGTTGATATGCGGGGCCTTTTGTGGCTCTATATAAATTTTTGAAATATTTGTCCTGGTTCTGTGAAACACATCATTGGAATCTTGATAGGAATTGTGTTGAATCTATAGATTGCTTTGGGTAGTGTGGACATTTTAGTGGTGATAATTCATGGATAATTCTATCTATGAATGTGGTATGTGCTTCTACTTATTTGTATCTGCTTCACTTTCTTTCTTTAGTGTCTTATAATTTTACAAGTACAGGTCTTTTACATCCTTGGTTAGGTTTATTCCTCAGTATTTTATTTTTTTTGAAGCAACTGTGAATGGGATTGTTTTCTTAATGTCCCTTTTTCTTAGTTCATTATTGGCATATACAAACGCAACTGATTTCTAGATATTAATTTTGTATCTTTCTACTTTTCTGAATTTATTTATTAGTTCTAGTAGTTTCTTGGTAGAATCTTTGGAGTTGTCTTTTACAGCACCAAGTCATCTTCAAGTAAAGACAGTTTTACCTCTTCCTTTCTAATTTGGATGCCTTTTATTTCTCCTTCTTATCTGATTGCTGTGGCTAGGACTTCCAGTACTAGGTTGAATAAGAGAGGTAAAAGTGGACATCCCTGACTTGTTCTCAATCTTAAGGGGAATGCTTGTAGTTTTTGCCCATTGAGTATGATGCTGGCTGTGGGTTTGTCATATATGGCCTTTATTATGTTTAGGTATGTTCCCTCTATTCCCACTTTGCTGAGAGTTTTTATCATACATGAGTCCTGAATATTATCAAATGCTTTTCCTGCATCTGTTGATTTGATCATGTGGTTTTTATCCTTCACTTATGTGGTGAATCACATTTATTATACATACTATAAGGCCATAGGAATCAAAACAGCATGGTGCTGGCATAAAAACAGACACATAGATTGATGGAACAGAATAGAGATCCCAGAAATAAACCCACATATCTATAGTCAATTAATATTCAACAGAGGAAGCAAGCACATACAATGTGCTACATACAGTTTATTCAATAAATGGTTTTGGGAAACTAGACCCTGTATTTTTCACTAATTGCCTGATGTTTCCCATCATATTTTCCCGATCATCTTGCTAGGCACAACAAAGTAGTACACGTTCTTCGTTGTCCATTCTTTATCTAGTGAGCTTTGTATTTGCACTATATACAGGAAACCTTAACAGGAGAGTTGGAGCTTTGTGGAATAAAGCTTATAAATCCAATGGAGTGAGATATCAAATAGGCTAGCATTAATATTAATTTTTCTTAAAATTTTTTTTTTGTTTTTTTAATTGTTCAAGTACAGTTGTCTCCATTTTCCCCCCACCACTCCCCCCAACCCCAGCCATCCCCACCTCCCACCCTCGATCCTACCCCATTTGGCTTTGTCCATGTGTCCTTACACATGTTCCTCGACAACCCTCCCCTCTTTCCCCCCATTATCCCCTCCCACCTACCCTCTGGTTACTGTCAGTTTGTTCTTTATTTCAACACCAGAAGGTTCAGTGTCTTCCAATTCAATATATTTTGAATTTCAATTAATGAATGTAGAATGTAGGAGCTATACATTGAAGAAAGACATGATTTTATTTTATCAATAACTCAAGAGACCTCAGGTAGAGTGGGAGATTTTGTTTGTATCACTTGAAGCCCATGGAAGCTGAAGGTCATATTTAGGGTTTAGAGCAGCTTTCTGTATTATGTAGAAAGTGTGAGAAATATGAACATGCAAATGAGCTGACAACTTGATGTTAATCTCCTGTCCTGACTTGACTATTTATAATTTAGTCTCATGACCTCTGCTAACCTTTGCCAATGGATTAGTCTTTTCTCTTCACTCCCTGAGCATTTTTTGTCATCTGTGTAATATCATTTACCACACGTTAGGGTAACTTATCCACCTGAATGCTCCTCTCCCCACTGCATATTTAACCTTCCCAGAGCAGGGCCTGGGTCTTAGCCAGCCCTTAACACATAGCCAGGCCTCAAGAAGTGCTCGATAAATGTTTAGTGAGTGGAGTTGAATAGTGGCTGCCCACACATAAATAAATCTTCTTCCCTTCTCTCTTTGTTTTCTATTCTTCAGCCCATATGCCTGCCTGCCCTACAATGCCTGTTGTTTTAATTATTCCATCTGAGTGACAGTTGGCAGTCATCACCTTTCTTGCTGATCTTTGCCTATTGTTTTCATTCCCATTGAAGTGTCAAAATTAGAGCTGGAGATGGCTTACAAGTATCTAGATATTACTCCTTTTGCTTAAATCACTGATTAGAATTTTCTACTTTGGACTTTAATGCTTACTTGAACCAGAGTCTCATTGTTCTTTCTGTCTAATCAGAACCAAGCATAGCATATAACAAAACCCTATCTTCAGAATTTTCTGGGATGGAGTGTGTGGATTTTAATGCCTTGTTATAAATGCCACAGTGCACAGATAGTAAGTAGCTACTCTAGGCTATAAAGCCAATTCATAGCAAGCCCTTAAAGCCAGCAGGCTTGCCAAGTCCCAGGTTAGTGTCTGGGACTCTAGTAACCCCCGAATTATCCTTAGAAAGCTATAAGAAAGAAATAAAGAAATGAAAGAGAGGAAGAATGAAAGAAAGAAAGAAAGGAGAGAAATCCAGAGCTGTATTTAACATCTTGGCTTTAAAGTAATATCAATTTTTATCTCCTGGTAAGCTATCTACCAAACCTGAGGTTTGTAAAGAGGAAAAGCTCTTATTTCAGTATTTTTGAGACTGACAAATCTGGATGTTTCATTTTTGGGAGACCAGGAACTTTTGCTTCTGGTATCATATGTTTTATACCATCACGTTTTATAACCATATCCTTTTTCTGTAAACATTAAGTCATTATTTGTGAAATTACTAGAATAGTACAATGCTATATTTTATATTTTTAGATGACAGGAAAAAATGCTACGAGTTGACTATCAGTTTCCAGTTTTATTACTAAAAGAAGTCTTAGCTGTAATTCTTGTTTTGATGCACAGGTTGGATCAAATATTTTAATAGCCAACTTCACGTTTAAATAGCTTTTACCTGCTCAAAAGCCAATTTATTTACTGGGCTCTCTATTGGCAGTCAAATTATGGATTATAATAAAATAGTTTTCTTTACATTTAGGGAAAAAGTGTCAGCATTGACCGCACAGCTCTTCAGCCATAAGATCATTCAGGAATTTGCACTGTCACATTCATTTCAGCAAGGCGTGCAAACAGTCTCTCAGGATTTTAAACACTCTTGGTTATAAAAACAAATTTTCATCTTTATTTTTCCAAGCTGTCTCCTTACATATAGCACTTCAGAAAACTCACCATTACTGGTTTTACAGCCTGATTGCTTAAGAGTTAATTGGTTCAGCACCTGGGCAGGAAGCTATTTTGGCAGAAACTCTGTTTTCTTCCAAGTTCTAGCCATAAAATTTTGGATAGTGGATTGTAATCAGGCACTCCTTTTCACTGTAGAGCACATAAGAATACTAATGTGTTAGCTGAAGGAATTGCAGAGCACTCATTTGGAATATGGAAATAGTTTCTTGGTTATATAACTTGGCATTAAGGGAGCTCATTTCTCACTGGGTCTTGGGTCTATTTTTTTTAAATACTTAATTAAAACACATCAGTTAAACATATCTATATGTTCTTGTCCCCACAAATCCTCCCTGAATGTATTATTTCATACCATTAGGTAAGAGAGGGGCTTGATGCTTTAAACTTTCTCTCTCTCTAATTTTCCTAAGTTGTTAAATTGGAGATGGGAGTGTGAGAAAATTGACCAGTATATTTTAAATAAAGCTGCCCCTGATAAGTTTCACACTTGTCTTCTCAGCACCTCAAGCCTTGTTTTATACAATCTTTGCATTAATTTATGATAACAAAAATTTGTAAGATGATAGTGTTCACAGCACACTCCTCTCTGCCCCCAGCCATACAGAGAGAAGTCTAATTGTTTGCCCAATAATTGGTGTGGGAGGAGCTGCGGGGGTGCAGGAAGGGGACAGGAGAGGCCTGGAGATTTAGTAAGTGTGATTGAGGACTATGAATTGGGATCCTCATTATGGTTTTCTAGAAATACAGCAAAAAAAAAAAAAAGGGAATTTCTTTTAAATTACTTTTGGCTATTGAACTGTATTTCTTGAATGCGTTACAGCTCCAAGACTGAACCATGTGGGGCCAGGTTTCATTAGAGTTACATGTTTGTTTTAACAAAAGACAACTTCCTACATGTACTTAGCTTTCCCATAATTCTTTGTCCACCCAAGCCCTTCTACTGTTGTTCTGTAAGAAGAACAGAGTGGTGGCAGGTTGCACTACAGGACTTCTGCAGGACTCTATGTGTTTATCTTACCTCCACCAGGAGCACTTGTTTTCCCAGTTTGTATAAAAGAGTATTTCTCTTACCTTTGAAGTCCCCCGTATGCCACTTTCTAATCTCATTGCCTTTCCTTCTCGTTCATGAGTGAGCATAATTCTAAACTGTGTTTTCAGTCTTTTGCCTTATAGTTTTATCAGATTTTTGTGTTCCTAAACAATATACTTAATTTTGCATATTTTAGAACTTTATATAAATAGATCATGCTGTATATGTCTTTTGTGACATATTTTTTCTACTCAACATTATGTTCGTGTGATATGTATGCTATTGCTTGTGGCTGAAATTCATTCACCTTTACTAATGTATATCATTCATCTATATGACTATACCATAATTTATTTATTATCATTTCTACTGTTCATGAGTTGGCCTGAGAAAGGGTAAATGGGAGGTAAATATTCTGACACTAGCATGACTAAAAATTTATTTACCCTTATCCCTCATTGACATTTGACTGGGTATAGAAATTTAGGTTGGAAATAATTTTTTTCTCAGAGTTTTAATGGTATTCCTGTAGTTGTGTGAAATTCTAGTGATGTGAATTATAGTGACTTCACTAGGATTCTAGTGAATTCTAGAGAATTCTGATGCCATTCAGATTCTTCATCCTTTGAAGAAAACCTATATTAACTGCTGGAAAGCTTTAGGATTCCCTTTGATCACAAGGTTTGTGATGTGTTTTGGTGGGTTTATTTTCATCCATTGTGATGGGCACTTGGTGGGCTCTTGGAATTTGGAAACACATCTTTCAGTTCTGGGAAACCTTGAATGGTTTTTTCACAGATTCCTTTCCTTTTGTTTTCTCCTTGAAACTCCTATCATTAGGTGTAGGATTTTCTAGGACAGTCTTGAAACAGTTTCTCTCTCTCTTTTTTAAAGTTTTGCTATTTTTCATCCTTTAATATTTTTATATACTTTCTGTGAGATTTTTCTTAAATTTTCTTACATGTCTTTTATTGAGGTCTATCATTTATACTACTATGTTGTTAATTTCCAAGAGTTCTTTTCTTATTCTCTGAGTGTTCTTTTTAAATGCAGTGTCCTGTTCTTGTTTCATAGTGGTAATATCTTTTCTTATCATTGTAATGATAATTATAACAATATTTTTCCTTCTCTCTCTATAGTCTATTTCCTCCTACTTGCTTTTGTCCTGTTAGCTTTGGACCCTTAATTTAAAGCAAGTGTCCTTCCTCAGATCTTGGTTGATCTGTGACTACCTAGTCATATGTAACAGTGGGATCCTGAAAGGCCAGTTGGAAACTGTGCTCATGAGTGGGTCTGATTGATTGACGGTATTGCAGGATGACTATCTGTGGTGTTTCCTGTGGGACCCTGATGTTTGTATCTTCAGATATCTTTTCTTGAGATGTTTAGATTCCCCAGGAAAGACTATTCCAGTCTCCAGTCTAGAGCCGATATACCTGGTTGCCAGTGTCTTGCAAGGCAAGTGAAGAAAGAGAACAGGGATTTTCATTATTCAGTGTGTAAGATTGTCTTTATTCTCCCTGTTTTTATTCAGTATTATCTGCTATTAATTGTGCCTGGTGTTTCTCAGTCCAGAAAGTTCTGTTTTACTTTCTCCATTTAATAAAATTCTAGTCAACTGTTCACGTGAAGGAAGAGATGGGAATAAAGCACTTTTAAAATGGACATTCAGCCAATACTTCAGTTTTTGTTCCTCAGCCTTTATGTCACCTTCCAGAAGTACCTGGTATCTCCAATTCTTAAGTCTTTTAGGTGTTCCAGTGTAAACTGGTTTGAGTTAGGGGTTTCCCATCAGGCTTAGACCTTTTCCAGGTCAACAACCTATTATGCCTCTGTTTTCTAACTTACAGATTTTTGTCAGTGTTGTTTGTCATCTTACCTTTCCCCCAATTTTTCCTCTTCTTCCTCCTCCTCCTCTCCTTCTTTCTTTTTCTTCTTCCTCCTTTTTATAGATTTAATGGCAAAAGAATCATTAGCCATTGGGGTCTTCCAGCCAAGATGGAGGTGTAGGTAGACAAACTTCACCTCCTCACACAACCAAAAGAAGGACACGACAAATTTAAAAACAAAAATAACCAGAACTGCCAGAAAATAAAATGTATGGAAGTCCAACAACCAAAGAGTTAAAGAAGAAACATTCACTCATACTGGTAGGAGGGGTGGAGATGGGCAGCCGGGCTAGAGACGACTTGCAAAAAAATGGTGGCTGGAGGACCAGGCAGGTGAGGCTGCAGTGGGAAGGCATGGAGGTGGCTGGTGGACCAGGTGGTCCTACATTTGTGTGTAGATAAATCAGGAAGAACAACAGGGGAGTAAGACAGATGGTGCAACCCAGGGTTCCAGTGCAGAGAAATAAAGCCTCAAAACCTCTTCCTGTAAAAACCTGTGGGGGTTGCTGCAGTGGGAGAAACTCCCATCCTCACAGGAGAGTTTGTTGGAGAGACCCACAGGGTTCTAGAATGTATACCACCCACCTGGGAATAAGCACAGGAAGGGCCCAATTTGTTTGTGTGTAGTGAGGGAAGTGACTGAAAGCTGGCTGAGAGCTGAGCAAGCAGCATTGTTCTCTCTCAGGTCCCTCCCACACATATAGTGCCATAACGCAGCCACATGGGTTTTCCCACCTTGGCGAATACCTAAGGCTCTGCCTCTTACAATGTAATAAGTGTGCCAAGATAAAAAATATGGCCCAAATGAAAGAACAGATCAAGGCTCCAAAATAGCAATTAAGAGATAGACAGCCTATCAGATGCAAAGTTCAAAACACTGGTAATCAGAATGCTCACAGAAATGGTTGACTATGGTCGCAAAAGAGAGGAATAAATGAAGCCTATGCAAAATAAAAGAAAGAATAATATACAGGGAACCAACAGTGAAGGGAAGGAGACCAGGACTCAAACCAATGATTTGGAGCAGAAGGAAGAAATAAACACTCAACCAGGACAGAATGAAGAAACAAGAATTCAAAAAAATGAGGAGAGGCTTAGGAACCTCCAGGACAACTTTAAAGGTTACAACATCTGAATCATAGTGGTGCCAGAAGGAGAATAGGAAGAGCAAGAAATTGAAAAGGTTATTTGAAAAAATAATGAAGGAGAACTTCCCTAATCTAGCAAAGAAAATAGACTTCCAGGAAGTCCAGGAAGCTCAGAGAGTCTCAAAGAAGCTGGACTCAAGGAAGCACATACCAAGGCACATCATAATTACATTACCCAAGATGAAATGTAAGGAGAGAATCTTAAAAGCAGCAAGAGGAAAGGAAACAGTTACCTACAAAGGAGTGCCCATAAGACTATCAGCTGATATCTCAAAAGAAATTTTGTAGGCAAGAAGGGGCTGGGAAGAAGTATAAAGTCATGAAAGGCAAGGACCTAAATCCAAGATTACTCTATCCTGTAAAGCTATCATTTAGAATGGAAGGGCAGATAAAGTGCTCCCCAGATAAGGTCAAGTTAAAGGAATTCATCACCACCAAGCCCTTATTATATGAAATGTTAAAGGGACTTATGTAAGAAAAAGAAGATAATCAAAAATATGAACAGTAAAATGACAACAAACTCACAATTATCAACAACTGAACCTAAAAAAAGAAAAAATGAAAACTAAGCAAACAAATAGAATAGGAAAAGATCCACAGAAATAGAAATCACATGGATGGTTATCAGCGGGGAGGGGTAGCAGGGAGGATGAGGGAAAAGATACAGGGAATAAGAAGCATAAATGGTAGGTAGAAAAATAGGCAGGGCGAGGTTAAGAATAGTATAGGAAATGTAGAAGCCAAAGAACTTAGATGTATGACCCATGGACATGAACTAAAGGGGGGCGAAAGCTGGTAGGAGGGCAGGTGCAGGGCAGAGGGGAATAAAGGGGAGAAAAAAATGGGACAACTGTAGCAGCATAATCAATAAAATATATTAAAAAATCAAAAAGAAAACAAAAGAATCATTAAAAAGAAGGTTTCATAGAAAGGGGTATTGTTATTTGTTTACACCACTTAAGAATATATCATCTCATATTGCCTTAGAATTTTGGATTTAGAAGTTAAGTGATGATAGTCAATATAGGTAATGTTATTTCTTTTACTTTTGATGATGCTGATTAAAAAAGGCAAAAAGGAAGGAGATGAATAAATAAACCTATAGTTAAATGCCATAAATAAGCAAAAACCAAAATTTATTACTCTGAGCAATGTCTTTTTTAACTTGAACAGAAAAACAAATGAAACAAAGATTCTATCTTAGGCATTCAGCATAAAGAATGGTATCCATTTTTTAGTTTTCAAATTTTAAAGAAGTAATTTTAAAGGAGGAAAGTGTCCCGAGAGTCAAAGGAACAAATCCTGCAGAATTTCAACTGAGAATTCCAACTGTGGTGGAAGGAGAGTAACCTCTGTAGTTGAAAAGCAGTTCTGGATAAAAGAATAAGAAAATTCTCTAGGGATCAAATCAGCTCCGGGCCAAATTTTAATCTCTATTCTTTTCCAAGTTGAGAAGTTCCCTGTTGCACATGTGCCTTAGATGTTAGAATTGAAACCCTTTCTTTGCCTGCCAAATTGCTGCCTGCCTGATTTTAATGATTGAACTGTAGAGAAGCTTCAGTTATGATGGTTTTAAAAGAAAAGATGGAAAACGAGTAAAAAGATTTGCTAAGCAACAAAGGAGTCAGGAAGGGAAAGTTATTTTAACCTAACAGTCGATAGAAAATAAACTGTACACCTTGGTTTTGGGCTAGTTTTACAGCTGGTGAAAGGGTCTGGAATATTGTTGAAACAACGGGAGGTGATGTAGTGGGAAGCCTGTGAAGTGAGTGAGGTACTCAAGGAACTTGGGGTCTTGCCCATGAATATGTTTGTCTCGAGTTCCTGCCAGGTGTGGAGATGTGTCCTTCACATCTAGTTCACTCAGTGGTCTGTGCCACTTTAGCAAACCAGTGACAATACTGCCTCTTAGGTATCTCAGGCTGTCCAGACATGATATAAGAATGGAAAGATCCCAGCAACTCAGAATTTAGTACCTCAAATGTGAAATGGGGTTTAGAGCATCTAGAATTGGTGCCTTGTACTATCACCTAACTCTAACCCTCCATGGCTTTTAGCCATGCTTCGTGTTGACATGGCTAGAAGCTTGAGTCACAAGTCACCCTTCATCCATGTGACTATCGTTTGTTGAGAATCAACGGTGTTGTAGCCACTTTGTTAGTATGGAAGAATTTGAAGATGACTAGTACAGTCAAGAAGCTGGGACTATAATTTTTAGTGTTTTATCATTTAAACATTTTCTTATATGTTAACTATTAACTTATTTAAACTTCAAAAACAGTCATGGTAATACTGTCGGTCCTCATTATTTTTGGATTCCATATTTGCTAATTTGCCTACTTGCTAAGTTATTTTGGGAACCTCCCTCCCCAAATCAACCACCTCGGTGCTTTTGCGGACATGTGCGAGCTAAGAGCAGACAAAGATCTGAGCGCCCATCATGCTTGTTTCCAGCTGAGGTCAAACGAGGCAACTCCGCCTTCTGATTTAGCTTTCACACTGTCAGTGAGTGTCTGTTTCGAGGTCTAAGTAGTGCCATGTTTTTGTATTTTTGTGATTTTTATTGGCTATTTTGCTTTTTCAAATGGCTCCCAGGTATAGTACTGAAGTGCTGCTGTATGTTCCTACATGTAAGAAGGCTGTGATGCGTCTTACGAAGAAAGCACACATGTTAGATAAGATTGATTCAGGCATGAGTTACAGAACTGTCAGTCGTGAGTTCAATGTTCATGAATCAACAACACATATTAAATAAGGCTTCTTTAAGCGGAAACACACATAAACCAAGGTATATACTGAGAGGTTGACAAAAATGTCGTGACCAGAGATTTGCTGAAATCTAACTCTGTGTTTCCCTTAGGGACAATATTTTAGCACTTGCTAATTCAGTGATTGAGGGGATTTTATGGAACATAATTACCACAGATAACAAGAATTAATTGTACATGTTACACTTTTTCTTATATTACAGATGGGGCAATTGAAGCTCAAAAGAAGAACTAGCTTTTTTTTTTTAATTGTTGTTCAAGTACAATTGTCTCCATTTTCACCCCACCACACCCCCGGCCCCACCCATCCCTGTCTCCCACCCTCGAACCCACCTCCTTTGGCTTCATCCATGTGTCAGAAAAAATAGATTTTTAAAGAGTGTCACTTTTATGATGAAACTGAGGCCCTAACCATATCATCTGATTCTAGATACCAGGATCACAATTTCCACCACAGCATGTTGCTCAGTATTTTGTATTTACCAAATGCATTGCCCATAGTAAAGCTTCCATTACTGGTGAAATGAAGCAGGTGAAAGCCTCTTGGCCTAGGAAAGGCCTGACCTCAATTTCATGTTTATATAGCTAAATATGAATGAAAACTAATTGAAACTAACCCCAGTTTTATTATTACTAAGTAGCATTTATATATAGCTAATTTTAGATACTATATATTATGGATAAGTTTATATATATTATATTATAGACCTATATCTAGAGCTAAGTTTCCAATTGAGTCAATGCAACACAAAAAAGGAAAGAAATACCGCTGAAGATTTTTTTATGAGATGGGTAGCTCTGCTTCTGAAGGTCACAGTGTGATTCTAATATGGTATTTTATCTTCAAGCTTTTGTGTTCCTTTGACACTTGACTAATTTCTTCAACAACAAGTTGTGTGAAGCCATGATAGAACAAGGCCTGTTGTTCCAGAACACTAATGATCTCCAGAAGGCCAGATGATGTGGTGTTTGGCATGGAGTTCAAAACAGCAGCACTGAGATCCTCAGGCTGGTGTCTGACATGCCAGGGAAAGTGAGTTTGCCTGGGCCTGTGAAAGTAGATTCATGAACTCAGATGAGCTGTTTCCACAATGCCTCCTTCTAAATGACCATGCACCAAAGTTGGTCAGTGTGATATAAAGTTCTCCTAGAAAAAATATTTTGCCTGGTTTTACTTACACATTGAGAATGATACAAGGGAATTCCTAGAACAAGAGATGTTTCCTTGAGAAATGCGGTGGTTGAGGCTGACATGAAGTGACAGCCAGGCCCTTCTGAGATGTGTTTCTGCCAGAGGTGAATACTTGTTGGAGCGTCAGGATGGCCTGAGCTCTGTGGTGACTCTTAGGCGGGTTATTGTGCTCACACTGAGGAGCCCATCGTTTATAATCAACGGTCTCCACAGTGAGCTCTCAGTGGGCTGTGGGTGGCTTCTTTTTAAAATTTTTCTATGTATTGCAACTTTTACTTGTATTTCAATACAAGTTTAATAATATCCTTGATTGTAAAAAACCTGGTACTCAGAGGTAATAAAAAAAGTGCACACCACTGCTTCATCTTCACTGAACAGAGGTCTTTAGTTAGGACCCATAATGAAGAAACAAGGCTTAAGTTAAATACAACATCCATTAAATTAGTTGTAGCATGTCCCTACATCATGTCATATTTTTTGACTTTGGTTTAGTTCACTAGAAATGTAAAGTGTTACTTGCAAAAGCTTCATATGGAGATGTGTCTGTATGGATAGAGAGGTAAGGGGGAGTGAGTGCCCACGATTCCTCTGGCTACGTCCTCCTGACATGCTGCCCTGCGCAGAATCTAGTCAGCTCCCCACCCAGAGGAGCCCCCACACCCAGCTCCTCTGCACCAGCCGCGTGAGGCAGCAGGTATTGCCATAACTCACAGGGAGCCCAGAGACTGGAGGCTGGCTGTGGAGTTAAGGAGATGATGGTCCTGGGGGCATGTGGAGAGGCAGGGACACTCAGGGAGCCAGAAATCTGATCTTTCCCTCCGATTAAAGGCAGCCTAGCTTAGTGGTTAAGAACATAAAGTTTGGATTCAAACTGCCTCTGACTGAAATTCTAATTCAGTTTACTAACTGTGTGACTATCTTACTTCATCTCTTATTCTTAATTGCTTGCTCTCTTAATTGCTTATGGAATAATCTAAATATGATTGCACTTTATGTATATAGATACCACTTTACCACAGTGCCCGGAGCATGGTAAGCACTCAATAAATGCTAGCTATGGTTTTTTTCTAGCTAAAATTGATGGGCTTGAAAAGCCTATCTTGATAATTGCAAGAGTTGTTGAAGAAGATGGTGGAATTTTCAGTGATGAGCTTTAGAAATGAGATAGCCTTTCTGTCATTCTGAGACAATTTAAGGTCCTCTTGGACCTGATATTGGCCAGGGAGGAGGTGCATTGTGATTCTGTGCAGTTCACTAAGTCAATGACTTCTACTTCTCTCTTGATACATCTGTCCCTCTCTCATGAACCCCTTCATTCCCTGGTTGCTTCTCATGGAGAAAGAGTGCTGGAACTTGAAGGGCACAGATAGCTCCTCAGTTTAATTCCTTCCCCGCCTCCCATAATCCAGCCAGTCCAGACATTTGTTAGCTGTTTACAGGGTTCATGATATAATCTATCTTATGAATAAATTATATTACAAAAGTTCATGTGTAAATTAGTTGTCCAGAACTTTTACTGATTTCTTCATATAGTGCTATATAAATGGAATTTCAATGTTTAGACAAGCTCAATCAAATATACTCAATGCTACTCATTAGTAAACTCAAAATGCTTATGGTACTACTCTATATTAGACTGTGGAAATTTTGGGCATGTGGTATGGGAGGAGGGCAAGGAGACAGAAGGTTTTCTCTCTCCTTTACATGGTGCAAGATTGACCTCAATGAGATTTTCAAATGGAGATGATTGTGGGGGAGCGTCACTTTCCCACGGTCCTTTTTGCACCACAGCTTATTCCCCAACTCTCTTCTCTTTGGATATCTGGGACTGCAGAAAACATTTGTGCAATGTAATATTCCTTTCCTTTCTCTGATATCACAAGTTTACCATCGAATATTCTAGGGTAGCTGATACCAACTAGATGCTAACAGGAAAAAAATCTGATTGAATTTCTTCACACTAACATCAAATATTGGTAGTGACTTAACTCTTCTAGTTGTGCAATATTTTTAAAGGGGGGGGTCAAATAAATATTGATTAGCGGAATTCCAAAGAGTTTATAAAAGTGAAATGATACTTTTAAGAAGAATTGGGGAGGGAGTAAGAATATTTTGGATAGGAGGAACACGTAGCAAGAAATGCTAGTCTATTCTTCAGTATCTTGCTTCTAAAACTGGACACCTATATCTTAGTACATCAGCCTGGGCAGGGAAAGTGTTGTATCTTTGTGGAGTGTCAATTTTCCTCATGGTAATTAATTTAAAATATATAAATATTAAGACAAGTGCAGTAGTATTGGTTATAGAATGCAGAAACACTGGACTTTAATTGCATTTTCCTAGTTAAAATGAGGCATTTCAGGCAATGCCGGCAGACCCTCCTCAGGGGACCAGGTTCCAGTCTCTGCTCTCCTGGTTCCTCATGGGAAACGTCTGAGAAACACTATGCAGAACTTCTTCTGTGTTTCACAGTTTCTTTTTTGTATGACCCCAAAGTTTCTCTAAAGGTTCCAAATTTTCCCGAAAGCGAGGGTAAGGAGGAGAGGCCAGGAGGTAGGTAACTTTTCCCCTAGTGCTTGCAAGTTGGTGACTAATTGTACTTTAAAATCGTCCATGTTTCAGCCTATTATGGTTGAAAGTTTCTGAAACAAGAGTAACAAGGCCTTCTTGGCCCTCCAGCATTTCCCGCATTTCAATCAAGGCATCTCAGGGCTATTCTGAAAGGGAATACCATTAAATAAGTAAAAGGTGGGGCATGTCATCTTATTGTTGATAATACATTGGGTAGTTTTCTCGATGGATTAAAAGTACAAAGAGAGAGAGATTTTTGTCTTACCCTCACTTTTTTTTACTCCAAAACATTAGATAGAGTAACAATTTTTCATAACGTAAGAAAATTTTAAGGACAAAACTTTTCTGGGCACTAGAGTAGATTGTTAGATTAAATATTTTACCTTTGACTAAAGTATATGGAACAGAGAGCTGGTTTGTAAGTGCCTTAAATATACTATGAACTTAAATCTAGTTTGAAAGAGAAATGGGATTTGGTTCTTTTCTTCCCTTTGTCTAAAAACAAACATGATTAAATCTCTTAATCTAGGCTTAGTGTAGAACCAAACCACACAGTGTAATCAAGAACAGGAAATTCATCCATGTGGACACTTCTACAAGTCTTCTATTTTCAGTATTAAAAACAGACCTGCTCTCAATGAGCTACAGTGGACTTTATTAGGGCAGATATTTCCAATTTGGCTAAAGCCTATTCCTGTGGTACTGAGAAACTCAAAGAAGTGAGTGCACAGACCATGGTTAAAAAGACATAGAAAAGGTGAGAGTTAATTGAGCTGCTTTGTGCATTAGCAAACTCAGTCATTTCCCATTACCTCCTTTATTCAGCCATGCGTCTCTCATTGCTGCCTCTGTATCGGGGTGTCAAGGGGGCCAGGCTCAAGTAAGGAATGCATGAAATTCACAGCTCCCCTGGGGAAGTCCAGATTTTAAAATTGAGGAAAAAAAGTCAAGGTTTTGTCAATTAATCCATTGATCTTAGAGTACCCTAAGGGTAGATGTTTTTCACTTGAAACAAAACTTTACCCATTATCCAATTTCTAACTACAGCACTTAATTGAGCATTTATGCCCAAACTAAAACCTGGAACTGTCTTATGAAGATTTGAGTGCCTACTTTATTTTATTTATTTATTTATTTATTTATTTATTTATTTATTTATTTATTTTTAGAGAGAGGGGAAAGGAGGGAGACAGAGAGGGAGAGAAACAGCAATGTATGGTTGCCTCTCACATGGCCCTCACGGGGACCTGGCCCGCAACCTAGGCATGTGCCCTGACTGGGAATTGAACCGGGACCCTTTGGTTCCCAGCCCACGCTCCATCCACTGAGCTACACCAGCCAGGGCTTATTTTATTTTATTTTTTATTTTTTTTTTTAGAGATTTGAGCGCCTACTTTAGATAGTTAAGTATTGAAGTTCTTCCTCTGTGTTCTGGAAAGACAGTATATAAATAAGTGAGGAGAGGGAGGGAAGGAAAGGGGGAGAAAGAAAGAGGATAGTTTTCACTGATACATTATAAACTCTTGCACAAGAAAAATCATAAAAGAGCTCAAAAGATTATTTGTTTCACTTTTAAAATGCCTCTCAGACGTCTAAATTTCATTTTCTCATTGTGTTCTTTGAGAGGGAACTTGTGTTCTTTGAGAGGTAATTTTTGCTGTCTTGTCTTGCATGCTGTTTTTTGGTCAGAAAATTGAACATGCGGGTGTGTAAGTTAGGATGGTAGCCTTTTAGAGAAAGTATGGATGGCAGTAGTACAAGCCCCTTGGGAATATTGCAAGTTCAGTCTGGACCATTGCTATAAAATGAGTTGTAATCTTTCTGCTGTGGAGGGATGTGCCTTCAATTTATAAAAAAGGGAACAATTGTGAAGTATAATAAGGTGAAGCACAACGAAACAAGGTATGCCTGTACTTGCAATTGGTTCATTCTTAGTTTGCATAATCTATCAATAAGTTCTAACAAACATCATCAGCATCTACACTGTTTTATAACTTTAACTCAGTCACCTTCGGTCTGTACACCACTAAGATTGGCATAAAAGCCACTGGCTAACTCAGAGCTCTGGTGTTCTTGTAAAATTCTGGGTGTTGTCATCTCTAAAGATCCCAAATGAATATGTGGGTTGCTCTTGCTATCATATTGGGATAAGCTGTTCCTAGAAAACGTTCATACTGAACCCTTAAAAATGAAGTGGAGAAATTTCCAAAGTAACTTAAGGAAGTCTGTGCCCTTTAAATCTGTTCATTTTTCTTTTCTGAGGATTGCTCCCAAAAGTAGAGACCATCTAGCAAATTACCAGAAGAGACCCACGTGGGACACTGCCAATTTCACCGTTCACCAAATTGCTTGGGATTGGGAATGGCTCCACTGTGGATGGCAAGTGCCAGGCGGCATCACACATGCTCACCTGTCTGTCAAGGAAACGGAGAGGAACCAATCGAAAAGAAACTCTGCTTTAGGCCCTGGATGCTATAGTCTCTCAACAAGAGCCTAGTTACATGATTTCCAGTTAGTGTTCACTCTGTCTCATAGAGAAGACTAGAATAGTGAAACCAAGATCATATTTCTTGAAAAGAGCCGTGGAGTTTGAGTCTCCCCAGCTCTGTGAAAGACTCCACGGGACTTGTACCACTGGCTCTGTATGCGTGTCTTCTGAAGCCCTATGTCTGCAACAAAAAGATGTTGAAAATGTCTCAGAGGAGAACCTGAATGTTGGTCACAAATTCCTAATGGATCTGGTTCAATGACTTGTAAACTTATGTCATATTAACTCAATTTTGGATTTTCATCCAGGGCTAGACAAGTTGAAATCCAAGAATACATCCTGAAAGAATATTTCTCCTGGGTTGCAAATGAGTTTTCATTGTGTCTTAGAGATGGCCAGTCTAAAGCCATGGAAGAACATATTTAGAACATTTCCCCAGCTCCCAAACTCACCTCTCTCGATGTTCAACTAAAAGCCATGCATACTAACTATGCCTCAGAAAGTTTCCCTCACCCAGTGCAAGGGTAGGCTCCTTCCGCCTGCCTTAGTGCGTTTGTGGTTCTGCCAACTCATCTCCACGTAGATAACGTTGGCCACTGCCGGATGTACACTGCCAAATCTTTTTTTGCTGTCCATGCAGTTCGTTTGCATTGTGCTGTTTGCTAAATGCATTTACAATTGACTTTCCTATTTGAGCTGACAGTAAAGGAGGATTTACATGGTGTGTGTGTTCAAGTTGGGTCTCTTTCTCCACTTCCATATCCTGTCTTAAGTGTGAGTCATGGTCTCCAATTCCACACAAAGCACCCTTTTCCTGGGATTTGAATTGGACTCGTGGGTTCATTTTCTCTATTAAATTTATGTTCTGCCTGTTTCCTTGCTTCCACCCGAAGCCTGGAGATATATGACTGTTCAAAAAATACCTTTCCAGGAAAGATGCCGGCTTTCAGCTATGTGTGTGTGCAGAGGAGTGTTGCCTTTCCCTGTTACTTTCCTGCCTGCTGCTCAAAACCAGGTTCTTTTTTAAACTTTGAGGAAGGTGCACAGTGGTGGGCAGAGGATATATAGATTTTTACTCTTCTTTGAACACAAAAACTTCAGAAACTCTGTGCCAAGTTGCTGAGTCCTGAACCTATTGGGGGAGATGAGAAGAACAGAGATGAGAGGAATGGGAGGGGCTGAAGTGAACAGTCCTGCCCCCCAAATGTCTCCCGGCCCATCTGCTGGATGTACTCCATTTGCTCTCCTACCTCTCCCCTACACCCTTCTCCAGCCTGCCTTCTGCCCGAAGCCCACCTGCATGGGCTGCTCTGAGGGACTCTGGAAACTTCTGGCTTCCTTCGGGCTCAGCTGGTGGGGAACCCCAGCAGGAGATTGGAGGGAAGGGAGAAGGTGAGGTCATGGAGGTTAGTCCCTGGCCCTGACTCAGGTAGGACGGCATTTTCCTTGGTATAATGTAACTTCTTCTCTCAAGAAAGCCGTCGCTCTGTGACTCTCTCCTGGGTTCTGGTGCTCTCTTCCTCACTTTGTCTCCGCGGGCCCAGGGCCGTGTCAGGTCTGTTGCTGTTTGCTCCGGTTCTTGCATTATCCCTTGTAGTTGCCATTCACACTCTTGGGACTTTGTGATCAGTCTCTCTGTAAATGGTTTTTCCTTGAATTATCTTAATTTGAACACGTTATCTAATCTCTTAGGGCCTTGGTCAATATAACCCCTCTTTGAACTTACCAGTTACATGAGTTATGTGGTTAATAAGCTTTTCATTTACAAAGCATATACAGTATATCCTGGTAAGGTGAAGCCTGTATTCACACTAGATTATAAATAGAAAATTAGGTTTTAAAGAATTTGAAACTTCTAACTTGGAGATTTGAAGGGAGAAAAAGAAGAAAGGGTTTTGAAGTGGGGGTGGGGGCCTATGGGAGGTAGGGAGGTAGAAAAGCCAATGTGAACTGTAGTGTTTGCCCCGCTCATCGCCGACCATCGCCTGTGGCTTGGCATGATGGGGGTGGGTGGGTGGAGAGTGGCTGCTGTCACCCTACACAGAAGCTTTCCTCAGTGCACGTGGCTGCCCCTGGGTGTACCCCGTCAGCGTGTGTGCCACACCCCTTCAGCAGGCAGACTGAACAGCTGTCCAAAGGCACATAGTTAGGAAGTAGCCAAGTCGCGGCTTCCACCCAAGCAGTCCAACTTCAAAGACCAGGCTCTTAAGCACTAAATGTAAGTCTTTAACAGTGAGTGACCTTTCGTGGCCTTTATGTGTCCAGGCCACAAAGTAAATGGAGACATCATTCCTTTGGTAGGAACCTTGGGGTTTCAAGCATTTCAATCTGGCTGGGCTGGAGAGTTTAGCAATGTAGGAAAACTATAGAGAATTACAAGAAAGCAGAACAAAATCCACTTGGAATTTGTGACCAATGTTCAAATGTTCCTCAGAGGCATTTTTATCATCTTGCATTTGTGAGACTTCTTGTGAAGGGACCAAGGGAGGGAGCCAGAAACCACAGGGAGTGATCAGGCCAGAGAAAACGTATAAGAAGGTAATAATGACTTTCACACTCACCATCAGCTAGGATTTTCACTCACTATCAACCCACTTGGTCACTGAATCAGACACCTAGAGTGGAAAAAAGTTATCCCACTGGTAATCCTCTAAGCCACTTGAGCACTGGATTTATATATTTTTCAGCTGTTTTCTAGCCAGGCTGTGCCCAAAGGAGTTTCGAGGCGGAGGCAGTGGGTGTTAACATTCGAGTGAGTGGCACCTCTGAGCACACTGTCTGCATAAACCTGAGCTCATGTTCTTAGGTTAGGGCTCCCACTTGAGCAGTCAGGCAGGGAGAGCCTCTCCTGCACAAAGCGCTCATTTCGATGGTTTAGGCACTGCCGTGGCCCTTGGCATTATCTGCTCAGTCTACAAATCTTGTCGAGGTGAGTGGAGCACAGCCCTCTTATGCTTCCCGCACACCTACCAGAATATTCATGCTGTGAAGAAGAAGGACTAGAACTAAAGAAGCAGCTGGGTTAGACTTCTACAGGTGATGGTCGAAAAGGTGATACACACGGTGTGTTTAGTCCCACAATTGTGAATTTGAGATTTAATTTTAACTGAAACCCGATGATACACTAACTAGAGAATTTATTAGCTGTAACAGAAAGCAACTCTTCCACTCCACTGAAATCTCTGACATGCTTTAAAGACAACAGCTGGTTTATTAATTCAGTCAACGTACGTGAAGTTTAATCACGCCTCAGCCCTCCAAAGGACCTTCAAACTAAATGCACAAAAATAATGAATAAGCACAGTGACTGTTGGTATTTTTATAGTGGATTTTTGTGTTGAATGTCAGAACTAATTGGTTTCCAAAAAACAAAACAAAGAAACAGAAAGACCCAAACCTCACTGCATTCTGATTATGTTCATTCCCAGAAGTAAGGCATGAAAAGTATTTAATCAAAGACCAGCAAAATGAGAAGCTCGGTTAACTTAATGTGTATCGCTTAACTTAATTTGTGAATTTAAAGGTGAAAATTTATCCTTTAACAAATTCTCCAAGTCTTTGAAGTTAGAATCTAAAAGTGGCTAAAGAACATGTGAGAAGAAAAGTTTTTGGGCCTTATCTCTTATATTTTCATTTTTTTCTTATCTATTTTTTAACCATTAAAACTATATTTCAGTCTACTATGTTTCTTCATATAATAAAATGTTATTAATTTAGACTTTTCTAGATTAGATATTGTAGCATTCTGGACACAGTGATTCTGACACCTTGTTTGCAGTATTTACGAAGAAAAAAAAAGACTTGTTAAAAGAATAAAGAGTGCTCCCTGGCTAATGTGGCTCAGTGGATTGAGTGCTGGCCTACAAACTGCAAGGTCGCAGGTTCAATTCCTGGTCAGGGCACATGCCTGGGTTACGGGCCAGGTCCCAGCTTGGGGTGTGTGAGAGGCAACCAATCAATGTTTCTCTCCATTGATGTTTCTCTCACATGTTTCTTTCCCACTCTTTCTCCCTCCCTTCCCCTCTCTCTAAAAATAAAATAAAATAAAATATAAAAGAATAAGGAGTACACACATGATTTCCTAGGAGGGTTTTAAAATTCCTTTTCAGATTTCCTACGTTAATCGTATGCTACTATGGACAACTGAATCTTAGGCTACACTAAGCAACGAAGTAATGAACTGTTTGCAGAATTTGGCACATCAATTAATCACATGTTTTCTTTAAAGCAATCTCATTTGACTTCTTGGACAACATTTGTTATCATTGGTACAACATTTTAGTATAGGTCACACATTTTAAACTTGAGCTCTGTGATTACAATGTTCTGCTTAAACTCTTAATCACTGACAGGAGACAAATGACTCATTAACATTCCTAGATAACTCCAAAGTGCATCCAAAAAGACAATTATGTAGGTGCTGGCTCTGCAGTGATGATGACAGGACAGCATCTAATGGGGGAGACCCACAGCCAAAGCATAATGACTCCACGGGGTGGTAAGTGCTCCCGCTCAGGGGAAGGCAAAATGCATGCAAGTTCATGATCAGGGCACCCCACCAGCCTGGGGTGAGGATCAAGTGTCTGCCATGGCTTCATGGTGGACGTGATGTTGGACTGGGTCTTCAGGAACTGATCACTGTGCTCCTTTCAAATGCCTGTGCTGCTTTGGATTTGAGAGTGAGGTGAGCTGGCCACAAGATCACAGAGTCCTCACATCTTCCAAATTCCCCACAGCTTCAATATTACAACTGTGCAGCAGCTTTGCTAGGAGGTAGGTTATGTAAATGTGTGATTTCTTAAACTTAAGGTGGGAAAAAATGCTTTCTCTAACACCCTGTACTCCTAACTGGCCAGATTTCACATAGCTCTAAATCTGCAGGGATTATCACTCAAGGTTCCTCACCTGACACGGGAATTTGATGATTTACTGGCATGGACCAGACATCCAGTTTTGGGTAGTATTTCTGATGAGCAAGCGGTTCAGGGGCCGCGTAGGCAGGGCCTCTGCACTGAGTGCTTCACTGCTCCTGAGAAAGACCCTCCAACTTCGTGCTGTTACTCAATCCAAAGCCTGAAAGATTTACAAACAGACAGACCAAAAATTCACCTCTAGCTGAGAACACTTTAATTCTTCTTAGCAGTAGTTAGACAAAGAGGGTCTATGAATAACTTGATAAAATACTCAGTAAAAACATTTTATAATAGCAATTCTCATGGGGATAAGGATGCTTTAGAATAACAGGGTAAGGCATTGTCATTATGTAAAATCACTTGTTTTTTTTTAATTTAATTCTTGGTTTAAATTTTTTTTTTTTGCCAGCTCTCAGAATGTTTTCTTTAGCTGATACCTGGCATTTCATAACTTGTTTACTTGCCTTCCACTGTAGTATTGTAAAGGTTTTTTTTTTTTTTTGACAATGGACCACACGGAGGCCAAGTAGTATCTGGCCTTTTAATCCAAACATTACCCTTCAGTCAGCTACTCAGCGTTCCCTATTGTCTTGGGAACCCAGCCCACTTTAGTCAATTTTTTTCCTAACTCATCTGGGGTTGGAACCCAAGTTTTCTACTTCTCTGAGCCTCAATTTCCTCATCTGTAAAATGGGATAATATTAAGGTCTACCTCTTGAGGTTTTATATGGATTTCAGACATTAATATGGGTTAAGGTGTTTGAGCACATCGTAAGTGCTCCATTGCTATCAGTTATTGCTGTCGTTATGATCATTTGCATTATTGTTATCATTTGCACAATCTTTTCTACAAAACAAGGAAGTAGAACAGCTTTTGCAGATCATAGCATGAGATGGGAGAGGATAGTGCCCGCTTTGGGGCAACCGAGGCTCTGCAGGGAAAAGCTGTCTCCGGGCTCCACCTGGACAGCCAAGGCCCCAGGGAGGGCAGATGGAGAGAGAGGCCCACAGAGTTTCCCCTAGAGACAAGGGCAGGGTGGGAAGAAACAGAGCTTTGCTACCTGGGATGTTGTCTCTGTGAGAATGGCCCTCAGTGAGCATGACTGGCCTGGAAGGACTCAGGGCTGGGGTCCCTGCCATGAAAGCCATAAACCAGGAGCGAGTCTCACAGACGGAGGAGACCGACTGACAGCCAGTCTCCACGCTCCTCTCAGAGACTGCACTGGGGACCTTTTGGCTATGACGATGCGGCGATTTTCAGGATTTTATTACCTCAGTGGGAATTGCTCTGAATTTAGTTAGTAATTCTTGAAAAGTAACAAAAAACTTTAAGCACAGGATTTTTTCTGTACAGATTATTTGGTCAAGCTTATTTGGAGTAACATAACATTTTGAGAGAAATCACAAAATAGTTTCACCAACAACAGAATGTATATTTATGTCACATGTTAACCGTACTTATAAAATGCTGAATTTAGATTTTTACTTGCACCTATACATTTTAATGAGATGTCATTTAAAGTAATACACTACATAATAACGATATGATAAGAGATTCTGCTTGCATATATCATACATTTTTATCTATGCTTCAGCTATTAAGTTTCCACTGCATTTTGAAATAATACTCTTTCTACCTGTAGAAAATGCCATTAACTCTTAGTGCTGCTTCCTGAGGTCCTTTCTGCCTGTGTTTCAAAGATTAAAGTCATCACCGCCTGGGTTAATGAAACAGATTTAGACATTTATATGTACCAACAGTTTTTATTTTGTTGTATCATGCAGAAAAATTCTAATCTTTAAGTCCTTAAATAAACCAATAAAAGTGAAGATTATGTATTAGTATTAGTGTTTTATATTTTAAAACATTACAGCTATAAGTTAAGAAAGATATTTTCATTGACTTGAGGCTTAAAAGTGATAATGAATTAAATTTTTTGAGTTTCCAGAAAAAAACCCCCACTAGCAATCAGGGCAAAATTCTTTCAACTCACTGTTCCTTGGCTTTGCCTTGACATTGACAGGCTGCTCATTTGGAAATCGTCTCATTTTAACATAGGAAACTTATGGAGAAATGAATGATAAGTAGTCTCTAGATGAATCATTAAGAAATTGACCAGACTGATGGAGTTTTTCCTTTTCCAACCAAGCTACAGTTGTGAAAAAAAAATGCAGTTAAAAATCACTAAATGCCTCTGAGGTGACCAGCTAGAATTTTGTATAAATGGAGCATTATTTTCTGGGTTGTCTCTTACAGGTGTGGGACTCTGGAGGAACCAAGCACAGCACTCTCTTCCTGCCCCATATTGTAGGCAGGTGAAATTTAGCTAAAATGAATGAATACTCTGAGTATCTGCGAAGGCACTCCTCAGCCATCTGTGTGGAAGGAGTTAGGAGAATAGTTATCAAATATTGTTGAAGCCACCGTTTTTGGTCTTTTAAAGGATAAAGTAATTAAAAAAATAAAACAAAACTTCTAATTTTTTCTCAGTCCCTCAGTCATTGTTTGGTTCTTATAACAGGGCAGAGTCCCCTCTGCATGATCCCAAAGGAAGACACTGAATTTGCAGTGCCCTTGGGAGACGCCCACGAGGGCACGGCCAAGTCCAGATGGCCTTCGCAGTGCTCCACAAGGGCGTTGAGGCCTTTCGATGACATAACAGGTTTGTATATTCACCCCTATGTACAAAGATGGCGTATGTAGCATTCTAACAAACAAGCAGAAAGAGGAGGTCAAGGCAGGACTTAAACACTGAGAACACTATACACGCTGCGACCTTGCTGGGAAGAGCTGCAGACTCCTGCTTCCTTCAGTCTGGCTGTGTTTACACAGCCAAACGGTTTTGAGTGATGACAAGTTTAATGGCCATTGAGCAATTAAACAAGTCAACAAAGTGTTTGCTTAAAAAATAACCAGTTATGCAGGAGTTTGTCAGCAACCATCCCCTGTACGACTTGTTTGGATGAGTAGCTTCAGCTTTTTTCCTATGAAGCCCCATTTTGGAGTTTCTCCCATTAAAAACCCTGTCTGTTCCTGTACTGTGTGTGCTATGGAAAAGGATCACATCTCTAGGAATGTCAGGACGACCGAGAATAAAAAATGATAGCACTAAGTTATAGGATGACTTGAAATCCCCCTCTAGCCTCTGGAATTCCACTGAAAAGGGGAGTTTGAAGACAGTTATGTGGGATGAGCTATGCACAGTCTAGTGTGCTAGGGATCTTGGGAATAATTAACTATAATCTTCTCCGAATCATGAGACATTTTTATAAGGCATTTAAAAACCTGGGTGGATGGGAGCATAGGAGCACTGTAAACCAGTGAACACCATAGGCTGGCCTCAAGAAGAGTTTCCTTCAAATCATTAAACCCACAGAGATTCGCAGGGATCCCTCCCACATTCCTCAGTGCAACATTCTGTTACTTTGATATATTTCATTCATAAGAAGATATAAGTCTCCATCCAAACTACAGTCACAACGTTCACATAAACAGTTACTTATGAACTCAGACTAAACACTGGGAAGGAGGAGAAAAGATGGTTGACTGTCGCATCGACGCTGTTCTTGCATGGGCACATGGGCTGGTGCGCGTTGTCTCACAGCGGCACACCAGTGGCAGTGCCTCAGGGACACTGATCTTCCCTGTGACTGCGCTGAGCTGTGCATCCTGTGCTGGGCTCCCTATCAGTGATTGACGTGTCAAGGGTTTTGGGACCATGGGGCCTTTGGGTGGCTTTTTCTCTCTCGGAGGAAGAAATAGTATCTTACCTGTGTATGATTTTGTGCCAGTGCAGATGCCCCACTGCGGACAGGGTCTGCCTGGAGAACATCTTCACTTCTCGTTCACGTAGTTTGTTTTGGTCTCAGTACGATCCAGAAGGTCATCGCCAACACATAGCTTTATCACGATGTAATAATGTAATAAGAGTTGCCTGTCTCCAGGGTTTCATACAGCTGGGCGATGTTAGTGTGTTTAAACATTTGCTGGATCCAAGATTTGTGCTTTATATTCTTTACAGCATAGGAGTCTTGCTTGACTTTCTTATTGTTTGTGACTTTGGTGGCTACCTAAATCATTGGGAATGTAACTGATGCTCAGTTAAGGTTAACTAATAAAGACAGAGAAGCAGGCTCAGTTAAACAGAAATGCACAAGGCAAGGAGAATACATTATAACAAAAATTTTGTAATGTAATCTTATTAAATTAAGACATGAATAAAACAGAATATTCTTATATATATATCTAAAGCTAAATTTTTAGTAAGAATGGATTGTACACTAAAATGAATTATATTTAATAATTTATTAACTGTGTTTTGTAGACTTTTCTGACATAGCTATCAGCAAAGCTGATACAGTTTCCTTTTAATTGTTTTTTATTAATTGTAAAAAACATTAATTAAACAAATAAGAAATAGGTTACCTCTTAGAATACATATCAGTCACACCCCCAAAGATGTAATTGGTTCAGAAATAAAAATAATTAAATATAAAAAGAAATCCTAAATGCCAAAAAAATTAGCTACAATGTATTCTAGAGAAACTCATTAAAATTCCCCCTAATTCTTATTTTTATAGTTAGACAGTAAAATTTCTCCCTTTGTTTTTAGTAGGAGCAGATAAAGAGACATATTATTTGAATAAGAAAAGCAAATAAAAGTTTTAATGTGATACTTTTTATCTTGTTTCTTTGGATTTATCTCTTGTGAAAATAAATTAATTTTAAGATACATTAACATGCTTAACACACATTTCTGTACTAACAGATCATCCAAGCCTCAAGATTATCATTGACTTCAAACAATTTGAGCCTTCTCAGGGAATCTCAATTGTAGAATTAGGTGTGCAAATGGAAACTTGTTCTTTTCCTGCTCCACATCAGTTAATGGACAGGCATCAGTACAGGATCGGTCTGTCAATATGCACTTCCTTTTTCATCTCTGGAAGATGCAATTATTCTATTACTTTGGCAAAACAGTTACTGTTGATCATGTTGCCCACTGAGTACATCCCAACTTGGTTGGTGTGGGGGAATGTCTTCTCCAGGTCATGGGAGAGCTTCCTGAAACACGCAGGTGTCTGGAAATTCCTTTGCTTCCTCTCCAGGGCTGGCAGTGCCCTGCCCAGTGACTGGCGCTGGTGACCCAAGTATGCACTGTTGTGTTCACTGTTGCAGGCATCACCCCTTACACCCTACTCTGCAGAGAAGATCGGTCCTGTGGTCCTGCAGAGGTGACTTATGACCTAACAGTTGTTGCTGTTGATTCTTGAGGACATTTCTGAAATTCCTGGGTAATGCAAGTACCAACTCCTGCTCTCTTTTCCCCCACCTTCTGTCCTGATCTGTGTGCTCAACCATTAATCTGATTATTCACCTAACTAGATACAGTGCTGAATGGCTTGATGCTCCCTTGACACCCCATCCCAGGCCTTGTACAAAATAAACATTTTTCTTCGTGGGGCAGAGGGTCACACCAAGCATTAATCACCTCATCAGGGAAAAATCAGCTAAATTAATATTTAGACCATGTGTTGTGTTTTTTTTAACAGTCTTTATATTTTAGAACTGAAAAATTGGACAGTACTGGGTTCTCATATGTCCACCTCTCCTGTACACAGTTTCTCCCATCACATCTTGCATTAATGTGGTACATTTGTTACAATTAATGAACAATACATATTGATATATTATTAAAGGGAGTAGTTTACATTGAGTTTCATTCTTTATGTGGTACAGTTTTATGGCTTTCACGAACACATGATGTCATGAGCCCACCATTACAACCTCATGCGGAACCGTTTGACTGCCCTAAAGATCTGTGTTCACCTGCTCGCCTCCGCTCTCCAAACTTATGGCAGCTGCTGATCTTTACACTGTCTCTGTAGGGAGATGCCTTTTCTCTAATGTCATATAGTTAGAAACAAACAGGATGTAGATTTTTTTCCAGCTAAGTTTTTCTACTTAATAATATGCATTTAAGTTTCCACCAGGTCTTTGTGTGGCTTGAGAGTTAATTTCTTTTTAGTGCTGAATAATATTCTGTCATTGGGATGTACCATAGTTTATTTATTCATTCACCAGCTGAAGGACATCTTGGTTGCTTCCAAATTTTGGCATTATGAGTAAAGCTTCTATAAACAGCCATGTGCAGCTTTTTATGTGAACATGTTT